>JAUYWI010052267.1:0-17828 GCA_034780595.1 Parotoplana pacifica
TTTTAACGGACATTCAGTATTTTAATTTTGTATATTGTTGTATTTTAACCATACGCTAATGTTTCAATAAAGTTAACAAAATGTGTTAGGCGAAACGGAACTAAAAATAATTGTTAGGCGAATTGGGAGTAGGCGAAACGCGATGACAGCATTTTGATACCTGAGAGGGTATATCCCTCTCCCCCCTCTATCTATCTATCTATCTATCTATCATCTTGTTCTCTGTCTTGGGGCAAGTCAATGTCTATAGATTCCACTTTCTCTACTTGCCAATTCCTTAAGATCTGAATATGACACTCCTTCAAGATCCGTTAACATGTTTTTCCTTGTCTTATTTTTCCTAGAAGTCTGCCTTCAATGATTGTTTTCAGGAGGTTTTTTCTTCTCAATATGTGACCTTTCCCATTTTTCTTACGCTTAATAATTATATTTAGTAGGTTCCTTAATTGCGTTCATAGTCTATCCGCAGTGGGTGGAAATACAAATTAAATCAAAAACAAGTTGATTCTATAAATATTATTATAAATTATGAATAAAACATGAGTAGTTAGACAGTCTTACAAAAATGGCTAGAAACATTGACCATGAACTTCTAAATGTCTGATCGATTTAATTAATTCACTGCGGAAAGATGTTATAAACGCACTGTAGATACCTAAATATTTATGGCCATTTGATTTGGATACATAATTTTCATAAATAAATGAACTATAAGACTTACAAAATTTTCCTCGGCTGGTGGTGCACCAGAATCCAATAAGTGTTTGACAAGTTTCACATGACCTCCTTCAGCAGCCAGATGTAGAGCTGTTGAACCATTTGTCTATAAAGTAAAGAAAAGACAATAAAGAAAACACGAATAATTGTAATACAAAGTTAAGAAAAATACTCACCTTATTTTTAGCAGTCGAGATAATTGTTTTATTGAATCTCATAAGTTCTTTTATTACAGCCAAACTTCCCTTAGCTGCGGCTATATGCGCACCAGTCATTCCTTCCTATAATATGAATTAAATATTATATGTTACTCATGAGTATGCAGGAATTAAAAACATCAAAACAGTTTAAAGTTGTAGAAATATAATGTATCATTGATTGGTTAGTAGTATCATTAACAATATAAAGGTCACAAAATATATTCTTTGATAATGGCATTCTGAATAATATTCTAATACAAAATGGTGCTGCACTATTATATTACTAATACTATAATATAGATAAAAATTACATTAGTAGAAATTTTAATGTGCTACTTCAATACGTAAAGGGCTTCTTTTAATTGCTAGTTAAATGACCTTACCTTATCCTGTATGCAAAAGAAACAAATAATCAAACTCAGTTTATATAAAATAAAAAGGTTTAATAGATTTTTATGACTCACTATAACCACAATTTATAGGATGTTAGATTCATTACAATTTAGTTTAGGTACAGATACCTACACCTATTATTAAAAAACGAGGACCTATGATTTTTCTGTAAAGTCTGTATGCTTCAAGAAATGGATACATTTATGGGAATTAAAAATGGCAAACTTCTCGTATAATATTAGAACATAAAAAGCAGATCCCCACCAACCAAATGAGTGCGTATATGCTATCGGAGCGATTTATGCTATGTTCATCATCCACGGAGCTCTTGACTATGAAAAACTCCAGACATGAGAACCTAGTTACTATAAAATGCTTCTAACGACTAAAATATAAAAATAAATTGAAGTTCATTTGGTTAAATATAAATTCACATCACTGAATTAATTGCATAAGTTTCTATATAAATATAAATATTTTAGGTATCTTTAATTTAAAAAAAAAAGGTATGACCTTTTAGCATCAGGGTATGACATTCTTTTGTTTTATCAAGTCATTGTAACTAAGCAACAAAGATAAACATTTAGTTATCAATTTTTAGGCTACACGTGACATCAAATAGTCCGTCCTTTGTTGACTTACTATCTCTCAAAAATCGCATTTTCACGTTTATCCAATTGGCCTAAAATTCAGCGTACTGACTGCAGTTTATGTTATAAGTAATTAAAAAAGTGGCGTGATCTTACATTCACTGGAAAAGGATTTTCTTTAAAATATTCTATGCACATTTTTATAAAGTTGTATGTTTTATATGCATGTTGCTTGCAAGTAGTATTGAATTTAATCATAACTTTAATAAAATATTTTTACGAAAGTGCATTTTCCGCAAACTTAGAACGCCATTTTTAAATTACTTGTAACATCAACAATAGTCAGCAGTCTGAAATGCAAATTTTGGGAGATAATTCATAACATTTCAACACAATTTGGCTGTTTCCATGGCAACTAAGAATTTTCCACAGTGGTTCCCCGTCAGAAAATGATGGCCATAGGGTGCTCTAATGATGTAAAGTACCAAGTTTCGTGGTTTTTATCAAACAATTTGCGCTACTCTCTTAAAAATTGAGTTATGTCGCTGGACTAAGAGACTGCATTTTAATAATAGCTACTGATGGAATAATACAAATGATTGGCGTGAAACTTTTCCTCAAGATAAAACCATCAATCAAATTAATGCACATATGAAAATATAGTTAAATAATGAATACCGAATTAGTTAATATACCGGATTCAATAATAATTACAACATAATAATCCCTATGAATAGTAAATCAATAAATTGTAGCAATACTAAAAAAGGTCAAATAATTTTTTCTTGATTTTAAAGTTATTGAACGATTGAATTAATTCGCTTAAGTTTATCTTTGATTAGATATCCTAGAACAAGACGAAAAAAAGATAATTTCATTTTGCAATTTACACTTAGAGATATGGCTGAATATTTAGTTAGCCATCGATAAAATTAAATTTAAATAAGATATATAATGTAATATGTATTATAAAAATGTTTTTGTTTTAAATCATAAAAATAAAAATTGAAATAATATTTACCGTATTAGCACGAGTGACAAGTTCTGGTTTGTATTTGAGAAAAAGTTTAACAACATCAGAATGGTCATTCTCTGCAGCCAGATGCAATGGCGTTTGGCCTCGCTAAAGATTGAAACAAAAGATAGCTTTATGGTCGGAATAGTAAAAATAAAATAAAATAAAACCTCCTGAGTACGAAGCCAGAGATCCTTTATTTTGTAGTCGATTAATTAATATTACACAATTTAACATATCATAATATTTTTGGAAACAATATTTAATTAATTAAATGATAGAGAAATTAATATTTAATAAAAAAAGACTTTACCGAATCAGTCGCATTGGGATCTGCCAGATTATTTTTGTCAATCAACAAAGCCTCACAAACTTCTTTCTGACCATGCTGCGCTGCCAAATGAAGAGGTGTCCTCTTGTTCTGAAGATTAAAAATACAAATCAGACTCATCTACTAATTACTTAGATTATATTTCTAATATGTCAATCACTCTCAATCTGCTTATTAAATAAATAGTTAAAAAGTGTTAGCTCTCACTATATAAATGTTAAGTGTGTTTTTAGATAAATGGAATTTTAAAATATTAGAGCTAACAAAATCAAAATTTTATAAAATGCTATTTGCGAAAATTACTTAGATGTCAATGTTCTAGTTTTTCTTCTTAGGTACTTACTCAAGAATTTTGAATTTATAGGATTTATTTTCAGATGTTTATTGACTTCGTTAACTATCATTTTAAAATATCATTTATCTAAAAACGAAATAACATTCATCTAGTGAGAGCTAACACCGACAAATAATATCGCTTATTTTAGGGTTTGAGCTAACACACGTTTTGACTTTTGGTCTTTAATTTCCATTCTTTTTGTAATGAATTCACTATTAATTTGTGATTGCTTTCCAAAAGTGATGATACTAGCTACGACTGACATGTAATTAAATATCTTTAAAAATAATAGTTATATAAAGAGGTGCTTGTTGTTATGCCCTATTGGTGTCCCTAGCAACATTGCCAAGTGGGAAATTGATTAAAAGAAAGTTCAAATACGACAACTAAGGTTTCATATTGTCTAATACCCATCAAAACATTATTATATGGGAATTATTTGCAAATAATCATTGTTGCTATGCAATATTGGCGTCCCTAGCAGCAGTTCCCAAGAAAAAAGTATAGATATTAGAAGTTTATACATGGTCAAATACCCATATATTTATCAAAATAGCTAGTTGTTATGTCCCTAGCAACAGTTGCTAAATGGAAAGTTGATTAGAAGAAATTTCATAGGTGGCAACTAAAGTTTCATGTTATCTAATACCCACATTTTTTATATGGGATGAATTTGTAAAAAGTCATTGTTGCTATGCAGTATTAGCATCCATGGCACCAGTTCCTTAGAGAAAAGTATACGAATTAAAAGTTTTATATAGTCTAATACCCATTGTAAAATAGCTTGTTGCTATGCCATATTGAAACCCCTAGCAACAGTTGCTAATTAGAAAGTTGATTAAAGGAAAATCATATATAGTAACTAAGGTTTTATGTGGTCAAATACCTATAAAACCATTGTTATAGGTAATAAATTTGTAAAAATTCATTGTTGTTATACAATATTGGCGCCCTTAGCAACTGAAGAAAACAAATCGGATAATGGATTTTACTCCACATTCTGAAATAGTCTAGCTGGTAAAATTAATTAAAATCGGTTAATGTTTAAACTATGATAAGAAAAAAGACAATGTATCCCCTAAACTACTTGACCAATTTTGCTCAAATTTGGCACACTTAATTACCATCAGATCCTGAACAAATGACATAAATCTAAAGTCAGGAAGGGGTCAAACTGACCCCTTTTCAACGATTCTATATAGCCCATTGAGCAAGGCTGAGCTAGGAAGCTAACAGCCAAGTTGCCATTGGCTAGGATTAATTTATGTTTATCTGAATAATTGTAAAATTTTGATTTTTACATTGTAATCAAAATTTTATAATTATTCAAATCATAGATATTATATATAAAGAAATATCTATACATTTATAATTAAGATGCAGATAAATTAATTATCATTTAGTTAAATTGAAATGGTTTTCTAATTGATGAGAATAAATGATCTGGGATGCATTATATATAAAGAGAGAAAACTCGGCCATTATAATGGTTAAAGAATTTTCTCCTATTTCAAACTAAAGATAGTTTCTCAAAGAAAATGTTGTACTTATATAATTTTGCAAACTGTACCATGGTAAGGGCATCCACGGATGCATTGTGACTTTTGACAAGTAGAACAACCAACTCTCTGTAGCCGTTCTGAGCTGCTAGATGGAGTGGAGTCAGACCGCCTTTTGACTTAGCATTGACAAAGGCTTTGTGTGACAAAAGTACATCAGCAACTTGACAGTGACCATTTTCGGCACTTAAATGAAGAGCGGCCATTCCGTGCTACAAAGCAAAATGTGTCATCAGTCATGTTGTAACAGTCATAAATAATCTGAAAATGTTTAAACTCAATTAATAAATTACATAGTTCTGGGCCAAAATGGGTCAATTATTCTGCAACCGAGCACACTTTTCAACTATTACAAGTTGTTGTATATATGAACGCCCTCAAATACCTCGTTGTGAGGATATGGAAAGAAAATATGAAGAAAAGACAAATGGCAAAACAACTAATAGGAATTCAGCAATTACTAACCTCATCAAATACATCAACTCTGGCATTGTTTTTCAATAAAATTCGGACAATATCATCATGACCCTTTTCACTAGCAAACAGAAGTGGAGACCAACCATTCTAAAATTAAGGCAAATTAGGATAAAAATAAATTGAACTCTTAACAATCATAGCTGAAATGTTGAAATAAGTGTTGCCAAACATTTACTAACCTTCGCTTGCTTATTCACAGCAGTTTGTATTTTATGTTGAAGGTGGTTGACAATTTCTAGAAGAATATCAGCGTTTCCTGCACTGGCGCAGTAATGTAGTGACGTTTCCAGTGTCTATCAATTAAACATTAAATTTAAAATAACAAAATATGTAAATAGCCACCACCCAATCCATATTTTGGGCATTAAATTCATCACCATTTCGGTAACACTTTTAAGATACAAAAATAAAGCAAAAATGAATAAAATGTTAATCTAAAAAATAGAACATAAAATAATAAAAAGTCATTTTCGATAGATCTTCCTTTTTATCGTAATTAATAAAAAGGAGGATAAAACAAATATCAATTAAGAATTTATCAAACATTAATGAAAATATTTTAAATAAATCCAAATACTTCTTTTTAGAAAAATAATACACGCTGTGCATTACTATAGAAGGCAAATCAAAAATGAAATTTAAACAGAAAGGTAGTCAGTTTTCAAAATTGGACTAATCATGTTTCAGATATTCCGTAGTGTATCGAGAATAAAATAAATTATGATGATAAAATGTTAAACTTGAATTCTTATTTTGATCTATAACAAATCTTTTATGATAATGCCAGGCAAGTGAAATTCTAGTTCAATCATTTCATAAAATGGAATTATACTGAAATATATTGTTATGGTTGTACTAGAAAATGAAGATTGCAACCTACATATTTAGTTTGGATACTCATATCTCCATCATATTCCAATAACAGTTTGACAATGTCAGTGTCTTCAAAAGTTGAATGAGTTCTATCTTTGACAAGTTCTGCAGCATAGTGCAAGGGCGTCTCTCCTTCCTGTTAACAAATTGATTTGATCATAGAACACAATAAAAGGTTGTAAAATAGAAATATGTAAAAAGCATAATACCATAAATTGGATAATAAAACCTAATTATGCGGACTGCTAAATAATTTCAAAAGTTGGTCTACTATTTCCATTAATCATTTTTAAAATTAAAGTAAACGACAAGTTTTCCTATCACTCCCCATATCGACAAAATTTGTTTCAGAATTGTTTCTTGATAACTTAAATTCTAGATAACATTTTCTAAATAACATTTTCAATTATCAAGCTTTGCCGATATGCTTAAACACGATTCAGTAAAGTGTAGTTCAAGAGGTAAACGTTTTCAATAATTGACATCCTTGTTAGAAATTCCAAATCTCTATAATGTTCATTAGTTCACTGCTTTGCTGAGTTTATTAAATTTATGTTTTTTATACATTTAGGGTTGAAATTAAATTATTTAGTTACATTGTTGCCACCATTGACCAGCATTACAGCATCAATTCTGGATTTGGTTCTGCTGACATGAGTGAGCAGCTCCTTGGCTGCCTGGTGATGGCAGTATCGCACAGCAATATGTAGTGGACTGTTGCCCTGGAAACACTGCTGTGTTGCATCGGCACCTTCGGACAATAATGCCATAATCATATTTAAATTGCCTGTACGTGCAGCAATGTGTAGGGCCGTTTCACCTTTCTAAAATATCAAAAGTGTAATACATTTTTATGCGCTGTGTACCTATGTCTAAGATTTTAATTGACAAATGGCTTTGAATTTTGCATGTAGAACAATTGGATGACACCTACATAAAAACCATATATCGAAATACTTTAATCGTTTAGCGTTTTTTTGTGGCTTTAATTTTATCGATACTCAAAATGTGAAGTCATTAACTTGTATAATTGCCTAATGACCCGGCGCCGCTTAGGCTTCTTATTGATTTATTTTAGAAATTGTCAATAGATACTGTCCTAGATGACTACATGTGTATCAAAGTTCAAACACATGAGAACTATCATCATAATTTGGTAACGTAAAGTACAATATATTAAACTTTTTTCTTTATATTTAACAAATGCTGTAGACGACATTTTATTCTACATAATACGTCATGCTTCAATTTAGACATTTTATTTTTTTACATGATAAAAGTGTGGTCTTGACTCATTTAAAAAAATAAAATATGGCAAAATAAAGCACTAAGAAAAAATATTTCAATTTATTCTTCAATCCAAAACGGTGATAAAGTTAATTCATAGCCTATTAAACAAACACTACGATGGCGGAAGCTCTTTGTTTGTTCTAGTGAGTGTACAGGAAGATATTGTATTACTGTTGGTACTGGTGATAGGAGTCACTACCTGTTTCTTGTCAAACCACAGAGATTTCAAGGTTTTAAAACAACCCCAATGCCCATAGTTGCTTAGTTATATGTTAAAATCAAACTTACATTTATTTAATTTCGCCTCCTCCAGTTTTGATGTTTATTGCTAGCTGAACAAAGTTCTCAAAATTGTCAAAATTGGACTAATCAAGGTGATGGTTAAACTATAGCTAGGATAATATTGTAATTGCATAAACATTTTAATAGCTATTTTAAAATAAATATTGACGAATTGTTTTAAAAAAATTGTTCTTCACATTGGTAATGCGGTGAACGACAATTGTCAAAAGTACGTCCAAACTTAGCAGTATAACTGTTAGAATAAAAACTAATATTGTAATATTTATTGGTAGCATACCTACCAACATAGTGTCGTTCACATTTGCTCCGCTTTTCATTAACATCTGGGCACATTTCTCTCCTCCTTTAACCAACGCAGCAATATGCAATGGAGTTTCGTTTTCCTACAAAAAAGACCATATTGAGGATATAGAAGAACTTTTTTTTGCAAAAATCAGTTGATTTTCTTCATTTGACATTAATATGAATATACCTACCATTTCGTTCAGGTAATAGATTTAATGGAATTCAAATATTTGTTTTTTTTATATTATCGTCCAACATAAAAAATAAATAAAATGTTTAGTACGTACCTGACCGCCTTTAACATTGACATCAGCTCCGTAACCAAGCAAACTTTCAACAACTTGAGGGTTAACGTATTTGACAGCAATATGTAGCGCTGTATACTGGTCCTAAATTTGGGGAAAGAATTTAATAACTTTCGGTGCAATGTTTTACGATTATTAGGTATATTATGTACAACTTACTTTTGTTCTAGCATTGACATTTGCGCCTTTATCTAATAATGCTCTTACAACACTTGCATGACCACGCTGTGCTGCTGCATGAAGACAAACAGCTCCAGCCTAAAAAGTGAAAATTGCAGAAATAATTCATCAATTTTTCAAATATTAATTTAAATTCCGTTAAATAAAGAAAAATAATCATAATTCACCAGAACAGCAGATTCAAAATTATATTTAAATGTTAATAAAACTGAAGCATTATAAATTATTGTTCTTTTTAGTAATATCTAGTATTTCTAAAAATGGCTATTGCTAAATTTATTAACCATCAACGGTACATACTTTATTGGGCATATGGAGTGGAACACCACGTCGAAGAAAGGCCAATGTAGTCTCTGGAAAGCCGCACAATGAGGTGACATGCATGAGAGTACTGCCGTCTTTGTCTCTATTCAGCACATTACACCGGAACTTATCAATTAGGTATTCCACCACTTTGGTATGCCCACGTTCAGCTGCCATATGCAGGGGACTTCGGTCCATCTAACAGAAAGAGATAAGAATGTTTTAGCAATTTATATAAAATTATTCAGCTAAAAGCATTTAAAATAGTACCAAGAGGTAGAGAGCTATATAATCTAAAGTAAACATTGTTTCTAGATTTATCCATTTTACGTCTCACAATGTCGTCACAGAAAATCACTCACATGGTCCAAAAGATTAGCGTCCGCTTTACAGTTGTAAAAATACTTGATGGCATTCTCATCGCCCTCTTGAGCACTAATATGGGTAGGCGTTTGACCTTCTTTCTATAATTTTTAAAAATAATTCCATTTAAAAGTTTAAAAAATAATTATCAACTTTTTTTCTGATCAAATTTTCTAGATTTTAATAAATAAAACTTTCGGTTGATTGGGTTTTTAGTTCCAACAAGATAGACTATATAGTTTCTATGGTTCTATGGTATCGACTTTTCCAATATTTTAGGTAAATATTCTTTAATTTCAAAACATAAATCCATATCTACATATGTAACATCGATAGTTTCAAAGCAATAACGTTTCACACATAATATTTACACTTTTACAATTATTTCAAATTAAATCTGTCATTATAGTATCATTAGTATCATTATAGTATAGAAAATAAACTCGTAATTAAACTGAAAATTAAATTATGAACAAAACAAATAAATACAGGTTGGCATCTATCCCAAACAATACAATTGTAAATATAAATCGTCAGATTTTATGCGAATTTGACATGATGATCAACACCAAAAGGAAAGGTTGAGTTGATGCAAACAAAAATAATGATACAGTGCCTATATAGGAACATAGATAAAAGGGAGTTCTGTATATTTTGGAATAGTCAGCTGAGACTAGACATTACAAGAAAACTGCAGCATTTGAAATAAGTGCTCTAGGGAATCTCTTGGAAACATTTAAAAAATACAGTAGTTCAGTCATTTTGTTTTTATTTTTGTAATAATACTAACTCTCCTTACCTGAAGAAGACTGAAATGATTGATATGCCAAATAAAGATAGTTAAACTGAAGGAGGAAGGGATCAGAAAAGGCTATGATCAGCCTGCTAAAAATGACAACTATCCAATATTTGTCAAGCATACCAACTGTAATATGCAAAATAACATAAACGTACATTTGGTGTATTAGGAGAAGCACCGGCATCACATAAGAGTCTGATAGAATCAAGATTTTTTCTTCTACTTGCTAAATGCAACGCTGTATCACCATTGTCCTTTAGTAAGAAAGAACACATTATTCATTATTCAATACAAGACTGGTAGGGTAGGCCATAGATTTGTTATGTAGTATGTAGAAATCTATGGTATAGATATACATCATGGTTATTTATGCCATAACAATAAAAACAAAATATTAATCGATGTGAATACAACGCATACAAATGAGAAAGATCTGTATTTTACCTGGCGTTGGCAAGAAAGTTGTGCTTCTGCATCTTTGTCAAGTAATTCTTTGATTGTCATAGGATTTCCACCTTCTACAGCGCACATTAGTGGAATGGCACCATCCTAATGACAATAATATTTAATATGAACCAATAGTTACTAAAAATATCTCTCATCCTATGTGTATTACATAATGAAATATAGGTTGTCCCGAAAAAATCTTTAATATATCAAAAGAATACAACTAGTATGAGAAAAGTATGTATGTGACAATTGACGTTGAATTTCCACATTTTATTATCTTGTGATTTGAAAGTCACGCAGCATAAGGAGACAGATGAAAATCAGACTGAAGAAAACTCTCCTATGGTCTGTATTCTTATATGGTTGTGAAAGCTGGACGATAAAAAAGTGATAAGAATAGAATTCATTCACTCGTGATGTGGTGTTGGAGACGGATGCTCATATAGATGGATCCATAATACAGCAAGAGATAGATGCAGAAAGAGAACTGATTGCAAGAGTTGCAAAAATTAAACTTTAGTATTTTGGGCATGTAGCAAGGGGCAGCGCGGGTGAACGTGCACTGACAGTGATGGAAGGAGCAGTTTATGGTGTGATGCACAGAGGGGCACCTAGAAAATCATGGTTTGACAACATCAAAGAACGGAGTGGGCGGTCGTACCGAGTACAAAATCTGGTACAAAATTGAGCAATACGGAGAAAGCTGTTGTGGAACTGGGCACCGTCTGTCGCCAAATTTCATCCGAGGATGGTACAGCAGTAAGTAAGCAATGTATAAAAATTGTGTAAAATGTTTCGAATATTGTTCTCATATGTACTTTTCCTGACTCACTGTTTTTGCTTTGATAATTTTTTAAAAAAATGCATTTTCCGGACAACCAATCTAAACGTACATTATCTGGAGTCAATCGTCCATTTTTTGAATGTTTGACCAACATACTGGTTATTTGCTGTGAAGCCATACTACGACTGCAGGCCATATGTAGGGGAAGACGCATTTTGGGCTAAAGAGCAAAAAAACTTTTCAATGACATAAATAGAATTTAATTTTAATATTTGGAAACATATGTACATAATATTGTCCGTTAGACTTACACCTCCTAAAATATTCGGATCTGCTTTTTTGGCTAAAAGAAGTTTGATTATTTCTTCTTTTGAATGCATTGCTGCATAATGGAGAGATGTACGACCATCCTAGAAATTCAAAAAATATTCTGTTAACAAATAACATTTTAAACCTCATTTTATTGAATTTTATTCATTCTTCCAAATGTTACATTGTATTAAGAAGTCAGCCAGAAATCAACTAATTTGTAATAATTCGGTAAATCCAAGGAAGTATTTTTAAATAGTCAATTTATTGGTATATTATATTGTAAATTGATGTCGGCTAGAGTAACGCACTAATGTATAGTTTTCCTAAAAATGCAAGCGATTGACACTATACAAAATTTGCCTTAATGTTAAAATCATATAAAAATAATCAGAACTGATTTTTATCAGAGTAAAAATAATAATACGTTCCTAATAAAAATGGAAATATTCTACAAATTCAAGCAAAGAATCATTGTCTGACATTTAATTATAAAGCTATATATCCATCTGATATTATTTTATGCTATGGGAACAATCAGACCTGCCAATTACCAACAACCCATCAAATTCGTAATAGATATTTCCCAAAAGTCAAAGTACTAATAACAATTAATTCTGGAAAGGTAATAGCAAAATAGAAAAGTAGACAATGATTACCAACAAATTAATTAGTAAAGAGTACATTTAAATATTAATAGAAAAAATTGTCAATGTCTGAAATGATCTCAAGTTAATTAATTATTATTGCGTAATTATTAATAAAACATTTTCATTTGACCCAACTCATTGTAAAGTACCAATTTAATTCTAAAAAATATTACTGCTAACATCCCAACAAAAACGCTAAAATAACCTTCAGCATTCTGTTGTAGCTTGAATAATGGCAAGTGGAGATAGCAACTTCCGTTTTAACATCTCTATTGAGTTTTAACGTTTACATAGTTAGACACACAGCTACAGTTTAGTTAACTGCATCAGTATACGACAATGGATGCTGCCTCCTGGTCTATGATTACATCTGGTAACCAATGGCAACGCAAAATAATATGCAATCATCCATACTGGGCCAAGTCCCTATGTGTAGGCAATAACTATTACCACAAATGCACGTGGTTCGCATAATACATCGACTTAATTTTTTTATTTGGACAAAACGATAAAATAATTTCAATACCTTCTACTACCTGTGGTGGTGCACCAACCACCTACCCGATCTACCAAAAATCATGATTTTCCTAGATCGTTCTCATATCAAATCAACTGTACAAATTAGATGACCAAAAAGTAAACAGTCAATTCGTAGGTATTTCCTTAGATAGATTTTTTTATCAATAAAATGCCTCATTATCTCAACTCAATTAATATAATCAAGGAATATAATAAAAAAATAAAATTATGAAAGTTTTTAGAAGTTATTAGTCGGTAGAAATAAAATTTTAAAGTACTGGGTGAGTCAAAAAGACGTATCTATTTTCATTAAACACTTATGTACATACGATTTTATACAACATTTTAATTATATATGTTAGAACAAATTTCGCAAATTTGTTCTAACATATACACCTCAGAAATGGATTTTCCAAAAGCTAAATAAAATCTTATGTACATAGAATAAAATTAAAATTTATGTAAAAATAGATAGAAAAGTGGATACGTCTTTTTGACTCACCCTGTATTTTAAATATAATGCCCCCTGGTTATATAAAGCAAAGAAAAGTTAAATCCCACTGAAATTAAATTTTAAAAATGTTGGTTTTGTAGTAGGGCACCCAATAATAAACTGCAAAATTTTAAACATAAGTTGAGTCAACTTTGTCATATAAACATGGCTGTCCACTAAGTCCAGAAAAAGACGGCAAGGAGTAGAACAATTATTATGTCCTAAAAATTAGAAGTTTTGTCTTTCCGTGGTCTCTTCCTTGGTGGTTAGGATCACCAAATAAATCTAAAAATGTTCAACCACTAAAAAACCAATGCACAAATCTGAAAGAATTTTACCAAAAAGTGCATATTACTGTTGTTATAGGTGATAATAAATTATTACCTTATAAAATCAATTGTCAATATTTTTGGGAAACGCATTTAGTTTTATGTATCAACAGCCGCAGACAAATCTGAAGTCAATCAGACAGAGTTCATTTTTTCAACTTGATGTCAATTTTTGAAAAATGCTTTCAATGTTTGTTGATGATTCTATCCAAGGTATCTGTGTAACCAAATTCAAGCAGCAAAGGAACTTTCAGAAAAACAAAATCCTGTTTCTTTAAGTCATACAACATCTTATGCAGCCAAATATTAAATATCAAGACTCAATTTTAGAAACATAGCTTACCTTTGTCTGCTCATTAATGTTCATTCCAAAATCTAAAAACCGTTCAACTATTACTAATTTGTTATCCCGACAGGCCATCATCAAACAAGTTTCTCCAGTTTCCTAAAAAATAAGTGTTATAATAAAGAATTCTACAACGTAAAATTTAATATGTGGATATATGTAGATATATGGCCCGTGATTGAGGTCCACAATATAACAAGATGGAGGACGCGTAGCAAAGGCCTAATATCTATTGAAATGATTTTGCTGATTCAGATAAACGTGCGATAATTTTAAATCGAAAATTCATACAGCGGGCTTCAATATACAATTAGATATTGAGGCCCGCTGATAGACTTGTGTATGTTTTTGTGAGCAACTTTACTTTGTGGCCTCAATATATTTTCATTATTGAAGGGTATATAATGATAGAATGTATATAACAATATTATGTACACACAATTATAGTTATAATAATCTACCTATATCTACTAAAATAAATAGTATTATTATGTTTTGTAAATAGAAATAAAAGCCTACTATTTAACTTTGGATAAATATTTTGAACTTCTAATTTCCTATATGCCACATTTTGTAGAACTTTATATAAATTCGATAGAGTAGTAGGGATGCAATTATTTTAAGAAAACATGGTCCCACCTAAGGCCGCACTCAGTCATATAAAATCACATGACAGATACTAGAAATCCGATCAAATCCATTTATAAAAATAAAATAAACTACAGTATCCTGATATTTATCAAAGTGCTTTGTACTCGACTGATTGTAATTGCATATGTTTTCAATTACATATCAATTCACTGAAAATGTAAAAAATAGTTGACTCCAATTTCAAAGACAGATCAGACTTTCTATTGATTACAAGAATTTCTCTATACTGAAAAATGTGGTGCCAAAGCGTTCTATATTTTAGAAATAACTCCCAACCAGCAGTTATAATATTATAAGCAAATCAATTGGATTTACATACCTCATCATTAAGAAACGGAGGTGGTGAGTCTTTAGTAAACCATCGCATAATTTGTTCCACCATTGCCCACTCGCCTTTCTTACAGTGATTAAGAAAACGAACACTGGTTGAATTCTCTTCGCCTTCTGGGTCACCACCCAATGCAACATTTCCAGAGTCTGCTGGTGTAGCAGTTGATTCTGCAGTAGGTGTTGACGATGATGCTGCAGTTTTACTCGTAGGTTTAGCAGTCAATTTGTTTCCAGCACCTGCAACGCTGGGTTTTGTATGGGATGTGGGGGCTACAGGTGTCTCTTTGGTTTGTGTTGGAGCGGCCAAATTTGGAACATCATTCTGACTAATGCCTACTCCTGACGCGTCTTGAATATGAATCTGTGGCATAGGTGGCTTCTTTACACTGGTTGTTGCAGATGGAGGTCTTGCAGTCCCAGAAACAGCACCACTTGGACGAAAAATAGCACCCACTGGGGGCTCGGGAATCGGTGGTTCAGAAGGTTCTTTGACAGACAATTTTCCAGTTCCACCACTGCCAGGATCAATACCCTTGGTTTCAGCAGGATTTGGTTGATTGCGCCGCAACATTCCGCTTAAGCGTATTGAGGAACTGGGACGTTTAGGTGGAGCCTGTGTACCTTTTGCATCAACTTCACCTTGACCAGCATTATCAGTGCTTAGTTTTGATTGTATTGCTTGTGCTTGGGACGAATGAGACTGTGGCAACTTCGGCGATACTTCCCCACTTGTCTCTTGAACAGGCGGTAAAACTTTGGGATCAGCAGTTGATTTGTTATCGGTAATTTGAACATGTTGAGTACGTGGAGTTAGAGGAGCCGTATCAGGAGAACTACTTGGGACATCTGTTTCAGATGTCGATGCCGTAGAATCTGTATGCTGAGATGAGGTATCACCAGCACCCTTATCACTTGGTTTATTTTCTAAAGGTTTATAGCCCTTTTTGCTATCCTTTCCATGAGAGGACATATTTATTCAATAAATAATAAACACATTATTTAGCAAAACTGAGAAATTATAAATATCGCCACAAAATTTGATTAAGTAGTACAATGTAAAATATAAAAACTACAATATGATGATGGTGGTGTCAATTCTAGAAACTTCCGCTTGCTTTGTTCAAGTCCAATCAATGTTCAGCAACTATCGGTAAGCAAACATTGATTTCTAATCAAAACGAGAGGCGATAGGAAATTTACATATAGTTAAGTACTGAAACAATATAAATGGTTGGTTCAGTAAACCAATATTAAAATACTTTTTAGATAAAGTAGAAAAAATATTAGAATTTAAATCCGTAGGACAGAAAAACGGAAATAAATGCTACTAATGAATAATTATCAGACCAATTGCAATAGTTACCTAATACATAATTTTAGAGCTACCTTGCGTTTCCCTGTATATTTGACACAGTTCTGATCTAGTTCATAATAGCAAAAAAAAGTATTTCAATGAAAAGATGAAAATTATCATAAAATGGTAGCATGCAGACATAAAAAAGTTTTATTGTAAAACACCAGGCAGCATCATTCAAATCTTCCTAATATTCATATCAACTTTTTCCAGTACCAAACAAAAGGATTCTTAACTAAAAATATTTTTATGGTATGTATTATCTTTGTCCATCTAGTTTTATCGAATAGTAATACGTCATACCAAGTTGTAATTACAGGGTTCATAGTGCCAGACAAACCCCCCCCCCTGACCACAGATCATTTCCCCCGATTTTTTAGACTAATATGTTACCATTAAAAACAGATTTTTTTCTGATATGTTTTATCTTGTTTTTCATACAAATATTAACAATGGAATAATACACACAATGGATACAATTAAGTTTCTAGTTATGTCTGCATAATTGAGGGTTTATTCTGTTTTTGCTCTCTTTTTACCAAAATCCAACGTTGTTTAAGTGGATGGCTGAAGTTTAGTGTTTTGTAATCATTTTTGGTGTGTTACTCCTTCTGAATGACTATCAATTGCTCTTTCCCCCATTTTGCTTAGATCAATTTTCTTTGCACACGCTGGACATTATTCACTAGTAGTATCTTTAGGATCAGCAACTAACCATTTCTCATACTTTCCATTTTGTAGCCATTGCTTTTTGAAAAATATATTTATTAGATTTGACATGTTGCAAACTAAAGGATAGAGATATAAATATAAATCATCAGTTGAATATTGGAAAAATTTTATTATTATACATTTAAAATTACTTAAATGTATTATACAATTTTGTTGTATCTATTTGAAGCATATAATTCATAAAGCTTTTGAGCTTTAAAAAAGTTATAATAATATTATATATTTTTAAAATGAATCAATTTGGATTTTCTCAGTTTTGTTAATAACAAAAATTTACAATTTTACTCAAGATCATAAGATTTAAATAAACAAACAGACACTAGAAAATATCAACAAATTTGCAAAATTGAAAATTCAAGTAATGTATTATTCAAATACATGACAACATAAAAAATTATCTGCTACAATAAACTATTATTACCTTGTTATATCTAATAAATTGTAAAAATCAGTACAAATAAAGGTAGACATTTAAAAAAGTCAGCAGCGGAACTTAAAAGCCATCATTTAGCCTTTATACTCTACAAGGCAGCAGAGGGAAGTATGATACAGAGTTACCAT
>JAUYWI010052278.1:0-17824 GCA_034780595.1 Parotoplana pacifica
AAACACATCATAAATCTATAATTTATACAATTAGAATCAAATGAAAGCAGAAGTTTATAAACAGATATCAATTACAACATCTATCTACATAATTGTTATTTGAATTTGTAGCTTCTAAAAAATAAATAGTATAATTTACTTTATAAAATGATAACAAGAGAAACAAATTTACACAACTTTCTGAATTTTTGTAGCTTCAAATTATCGACTACTTTTATGCGACACTATACGAAATTTATAAAATAAACACGGAGTTGGTACTCTATGTATTCTTACTCTATGATACCTACAATAAGTAAACTGAAGGCCAAAGTAGTTTTTTTTAAATACTAAGATGACTTATAATGCTACATTGTTGATCGAATAGGTATAATATACAAATAGGAAAATGTGCACATTCTCACACTTTTTCTTTGAAATTACTAACTTTATCTTAAACATTTCCTTGAATATTTTGTCTGTGAGAAATTATAAAAGTAGGCACTGAGAATTTTGTTGCACGTCTTTCCATCACCCAACAATTATTTACAGCTCAGTATAATCAAACCAATTTTTCTGTAACTTACTGCCAAAATCGGCTCTTTATCAGACGTCCCTATACCTAGATTAAACCAGTATGATCTTCATGTGGGTATAGGGTTGGCTATAAACACTGTTTTAGCATGTTCTGCTAAGAAGCATAAAATTTAATTCAAACATAAAAAAAACAAAGAGAAAATATAATAATAAGACACAAAACAAAACACTGATAGTAAAATGAACGTTTTAATAATAGAAAGACAAAATGGAGACTCCAAAATAGAAATTTGAATAGATACGTAATAATGTTTTCAGTTAAAAGATCAAAATTAGCCAACATAATTCGGTTAAAAGTAGGTAGGTACAACGCAAACGAAGATTCAAATACTCAACGCCAAAATGTCAAATACTGCGCCTTCAAACTAATACAGCCCCACAACAAAAACGTGGGTAGTTAAATATACAACCTATTTTCAAAATCATAAGACTCTCCAAAGGAAGCAAAGAAATAAAGGGACTGGTGGAGCAGTAGACGTGGATGTGGGGCCAGAGAGTCGTGAGGGTTGCATTTTTAATTACCTAAAGGTCAGATAGATTTCAAAAAGATTGGTAATTTTATAAATGTCAAACAATTGCTTCCTCTACTACTAGTGAAATTGATAACTCATAATAATTAGTTTTTTCTTCAGTACCTTCCTCTCTGGGTGCCTCTTGTTAAAGCTACGACCAAAATCTTTGAAACCTAACCTAGCTGAGAGTCGTCCTTTGCCGTTTCTATGATATGTTAGTTGACCCTGACTGACTTTGGTTCGGCCACAATTCACAATTAAAATGAGCCCCATACACCTGCCTTCTTGTTCCTCCCACTCACTGCCAGACCTCATGCTCTCTCGCCACCCCGGCCTCCACCCATCACCACCCCTTTCAGCCCAATAATCTGCCAGTCCCTGGTAACGTCTGATGAAATAAATATCTTAAAAATAGTGTTATAATCAACTACTGCGTTTCTTTCTGGTGACGCTGTACATAATACATATGGTTGAATAAAATAAAGTGAATACTTCTATGGATACTTTATGGATAATAGGTACAGATGAAAGTTGGCAATACAAAACATAACAACTTACATAATAATATGTACATAGATAATAAAAAAAGAATAAAAATGACCAAAATTCTTCATAAAACTCGAAAATCATGAGCACTTTTGATTTGTAAATTTGGTTTGTAAATTTGATTTGTAAATTTGGTCCACAAAAAAATGACCAAAATAGAAACGTTTCTTTACAGTCAGAAAGCATCTAAAATTATAGGGCATGACGTTTATGAGTGACGTTTTCAGAGATAACATTGAATAATGTACCAAGATACAGTAAATATGGACATTTTATTTAAATTATCGAAAGGCGGTCATTATCACGTCATAATTTACTGCGTTACAAAATGGAGATCATTCGGTTTGTATAAAATAAAAATGTAATTTTACTGGAAATGGATTTATAGAAACAAATAAACTACTACTAATTGTAAATAATATGCTTTTAAAGAACTAAAAAATTAATTTAAGTTCTCAAGCAGGTAGTATAATGTTACCATTAAAGCATTTCACATTAATTTCACCTGATTTTGCACCTGAGATTGACACAGTCCACGCGGTTCAGTCCACTGAACCATCGCCTGCACCCTCCATTACCTTACACTTCTCCATTCCTTTCTCCAAGACGGCTACATCCAAATGAACCTCCATCCATGGTCCAAACCGACTGATTAGCAGTTCCTGGTCGGACTTCCATCTGCCATTGTTGTACCAGTCTTCCAGTTGAACAATAAAACCTTGATTGGGACTGGCTACTTCACGATGACCTTTCACCGACTGTAGGACCTGATTATGATGCAGACCAGTGATCGTGGTGAGATAGGCCACGCACAAGGTGACACTGCGCGAGATCCCCATCATACTAAAACAGAGACCAGTAACCATCGACTATAAGAGCAATCACTGATTAAAAAATCTATTAGCCAATTTGTGCATAAAATGACAAAATTATTGAATGTACGACTACTCGATTTACTGTTAGTACTACGAGTTTAATCAAAAATAAGTATTTAAAATGTATAGCAAAGCAACATGAGTAAACCAAGAAGAGCATTTCTTACCAATGGACTAAACAGCTTCCTCCCTCAACTCGTGCTTGGTGAATAAAAATGCTTGCTTCGGTGAAGAAGGTTGAGATGTCAGTTTCTGGAGTGTCAAATGCTACAATGCCATGATATGTTCTATTTGCACTCTAAAACACGACAAAGATCTTAAAGTAAATAGTTCTTCTAGACTGATTTAGCAGTATGTCTGAAATTATTATTGAGGTACTACAAACAAACAACCCATGTTTTCTAAGTCGTACATACATATTTAGAATTATTTCTGTCCGAAAATGCATCGATTTATACTGCCTCACCTTATTCTTGATCGGTGAATCGTGGTGAATAATGGAGAGGACGTGTGTGATTTTATTGGCTGCTAGATCTTCTTCATCCTCGGCATTCCTGAGGCCTCCTACAAAAAGACCGGGGACCAACTGCGACATCTTTCCTCCCATGGCGAGCAGTCAAAACTGGAAAGAATAAACCAAATGTGCACAAATCTGAATTATTCAACTATCTGTTTGGATTCAGAAAAATTAATAACAATTTAATTTTTCAAAGGTCATGACGTAACAAATAATAACTCAAATTCTTTAAAAATGATTCCACTTTCTGCTAGGTGAAAAATATTTTTTATTATATTCAGGGAGATCGAAATTCATTTCAATCAGACTTATTAAATGGGTTATATATAAAAATATATGATAATTGCAATTTAAATATTAATTGGAATGTAGGTAAATTGGTCTGATTTTATAGCTACATAATAGTAGGTATAATACATCTAGTAAGCATGAATATCTTCGTCACTTTGAAGTGCCTAGTTGACCTCTCATAAATATGAATTATTACTTCCAAATTTCAAAGCAATCAATAGGACCAGTTCTTCTAGACTGATATATAAATAATTTAGGATAAAAGTATAATGCATGGCATAGAAATAAAATTCTCACAAACCATTCGAAATTGTGCCAACTCTATGAACAATTTGGTAATCAATATCTGTAAATCAAATTGCTTCAGACATTTATTATCTTTGACCAAACTATTGCATGTTCAACCAATGTTAAAACGCTTCATTGATCTGATAAACTATTAAAGTTCCAGTAATGGCCAGATTATTATGAAATATAGAATATTAATAGAAGCCAACTCACAATAAGTGTACCTCAGACTTTTAGTTAGAAAAGTATGGTGAGTATAATTGAAATCAGTGGTGTACCTACATTCAAACACAATGAATTACTAATTAGCCTACAATTTGGCATATAAATAAAAGATTGATATTAATTATGCTTGTAAAATTCTGTATATTTTTAATAAAAGTTAAAGAATAATATAAAAAGTTAAAAAATATATTAAATTTGTAAAAAAATGTAAAGTTAATAAAAAACGGATGTTAAAAATATCAACAATATGTAATAATAACACAGGATATGGACATTGAAACAAAAAATACAAAATGGTAATATGCGCTTGTATGTCTTGGTAAAAGAAATAATTTAGTACCGGCAACAAAATTGATAAAATAGACAAACAAGTGTTATGAAATAGAATGATCGAGATAGTTTTATCAGCATAAAAATATCAAAGTGTTTAACATGATAAATATTGATTTTTTTTCTGTTGATTTAAAAAACAAATGTAACTTAATTTTTATCAGTCTTTGTCATCCATTAGCAAATAAATTTGTTTCTGGCAATGTGATAAATAATATAGTTTCTTATTATAAAATAAATAAATACTAGTAGTATGATCAAATTGCAGATTTTTTGTAAATTACATAATGTACTACATAGCATTTGTTTCATCATCATCATCATTATGGTCTGAATGATATCCAATTTTCTCTCGAAATGCTTTATATTTTTTCATCCCTTCTTCCAAAGCAGCTTTATCACTGTCAACAGCCGGCCAAGGACCAAATTTTGAAAAGAGCACGCTCTGATCTTCCTTCCAGCGGTTACTAACGTACCAGGCAGCCAATTGTTGACGAAAAATGTGCATTGGAGATGCTCCGTCTCTGAGGCCTTCAACTGCACGCAAGACGGTCTTATAGTGTAAGCTCGTCACAGTGGTGAGGTAAGCAGTACACAGAGTAACACTGCGAGATACACCTCGCATACTAAAATGGAAAAATCGCTCAACATTGATATCAAGGCAAGAACGTGTTTATTCATTACTACAACTACTGTGGAATCAGTACTACTCCAGAGACAAGAAACATGGACCACGGACATACTTTAATAAGGTTATAGGTCACGTGACCTTTGGTTTGAACCAGCTTAAAGGGCCGAACACATCAATTTGGAATGGTCTAGAACTAGCATTCATATCTATTGCTCATTTCTAGTCCATTCAAAACTAATGCTTTCGGCCCTTTGAGCAGGTCCAAACTAATGTTCACGTGACCGATGACCTTGAAATTTAAAAAAATGTTTTTGTTATTAGTTCAAATCAATCGGTTCAGAAATTTCAGAGATATGCAAAATTGGCCTTAAAAAACAGTCAAAATTAGAGTTGAGAGTCCCTTCTGTCAGTATGTCCCTAAAAAATAAACACCAAAAAATGACCCTGAATGTCTCATGAAGAAAATATATGACTAATGAAACACTTTTATGGAAACTCCAAAGAATAACGGACACAATTAGAAAAAGAAGACTCAGAAATTCGGAACACCGCAATAGACATCGGGAAGACATTGCTTCCAAACAGGTTATCTGGACATGCTAGCAGAGCAAGAAAAATAGATACATAGCTATGTTGATATTTGGAAGATGGGCCCGGGTATGGATGGGTATATGTTGATATTTGGAAGATGGAGTCGGATATGGATGGGTATGTGTTGATACTTGGAAGATGGGCCCGGGTATGGATGGGTATGTGTTGATATTTGGAAGATGGACCAAGATATGGAAACAAATGATGAGATAAGAACACTGATGATGGAAAGAGCAGTGACATGGCGAGAAGCTGTCAAAAAGTTCTTCGATCTAACTAACTAACTATGTAGCTTGACCTAATATTGTCATTTATATTGTGTAATTTTATTAATCAAATAGGTTAAGAAAACATGAAATATCTAAATTTGAAGCGTAACCTATAGTTAGCTCCACAAGCAATATAATAGAAGAGTGAAATCCAGTAGATTGGCCACAAAGGATCTAAGTACATTTCCCTAGCTACCACGATAAAATGCTGCCTCGCCTCTTCTTACCAATGCACGAGACAACTTCCACCAGCAACCCGGGCCCGGTGAATAAAAGCGTTGGCCTCATTGAAGAAAGTTGAGATATCGCTTGTCGGATCAGAAATAGAGTTTTTCGGACTATTGGCGAATGTTATCACGTGATACGTTCGATTTGGATTCTTAAAAAATGAAAATAAATACAAACTTATAGTGCATCGGGCTGGTTAAATAATAAGAATTTACCAAGAAGCGATCTATTATAGTCAGAATAAAATGATCAGTTAATTGCATACTACACAGTTCTTGTATTAGGTTATCAATTGTATAAAATGATAAAAAATTGACTAGTTTATTTGGTAGGAGCTAGTCAATTTTCTATCTCATAGAACTTGTAGTATGTCCTGTAGAACTCATTGAAAAACTCTGTGAAGCAATTAGTTTGAGGTTCGACCCTAGAATGACTGGATTATAAATAAAACCATGTATTAAATTTTCAATAAGACTAAGATTATACTGAAGAAATAAGTCTGAAAAATGGAGATAATAATGACTCCTTGAAAATGTTCTATACGTTCATGGTTTGTCTTTAAAATTAACATCTAAAAAAAATCAACCTCATAAAATGAATATAATTATATGGTCAGCATGCATTTAGTCATACCTGTATCTGCAGTGATTCATATTGAAATATTGAGAGAATATGAGTGATGTTATTATCAGTTAATTGTGTTTCGTCCTGAGCACTCTTAACATTCCCAACATATAGCCCAGGGGCCAGTTTGGACATCTCATCGCCCATGATAATATAGGGGATTCTGAAAATAATAATTTAAAAAATTGGCCACTCTAGACTTTAAGTTTGGTGCAAAAATAGATAGAATTTAAAAGATTTTAACCAACCCTTTGATAACTTTTGAAGACAACCAAATATTAGTCTACATATGTTGAACAAATTGTTTATGGTTTTGAATTGTTTTTTTAAATTGTAGAGCCTAAAAATCATTTTGTAAAAAAAGGTGCACCTATTAATAGGTTCAGGGTTGAGTATGAAATTCTATATGGGGAGTAGTATTGCCCTTCCCCTTTAAACAGAAAAAAACAACAACAGCAAAACACTAAAAACAGATGACCAATGAAGAGTTCAAGTTAACAATTGTGCTTAAGTTATATTAAACTGTGCTAAAAACGGTCAAAACTATTACATGCATTTGATTTCAGTTCATTTTCGAATTAATTCTATGGATTATACCTACATGCTTGCAAAATTTCTGTTCAATACAAATATTTCTGTTCTCATTTGAGTCCATTTTCTATAGCACAAAGCCAAGCAACAATTGGATTTTATTGTGAACTCTCCTTCCAGAACCCATTGAAGCCTATCACAGCTGCTCACTATTGGAGCATTGTATCAGTAACGTGCATATTATTATTAACTCTTTGCAGTAGGTATTAAGAAATTGTTTTAAAATACAAATACAAACATATATGAATGAGAAAATCTACACTCAAACACCTTCAATGGTTAATTATTGAGAAGTATAATGGGAATTAAAAAATCATAAGCAAAATGTGGAAATCTGTATTTTTAAATAAATGTTAAAGAAAAATATAGCAATTCAATAAATATGTTAAAAATGTAAAAAATATCAATAAATTTATATGTATATAGATCACGGCAATGTTGAAGAAATACAGAGACATAGGAATTAAAATAAAAAAACAAAATTGGTACAAAACATTACGTACAAAATGGTGCAAATTAATAAATATATTCAAGGAAGTCAGATCAATTCAAAAATTTAAATATACCGACGCACAACACATATCTAAGTATGCATTATTTGCAAAAGAAAGTAATTATTAAAATCTTCATAATAGTCAATAATTGCCTAATAAAATTAGAAACAATAAGTAGGTACCACTAACTGGCAAATAAATAAATAAACGTCTACAGAAAAAAAGGGGAAAGGGTACGGGATGACAGAGAAACTTCCCAAGAATCTGAGAAAATCTGTGGGAATTAGGCACAAGTTCTATGCATAACCAAGATAAAGATTTTTTCTATATTGCGATACAAGCAAACATTTAAAAAATGTTGGGGTACACATTTCTTAAGTAACCTCTGAATATAGAATATTCAAGCTGGGTTAAAACGAACATCGGTCTATGAAAGACCTATAAAAATAAATGCAATATTTATTTTCACTTTGTATCATTTCATATCACAAAATCAAATTACAAAGTGAGCCTCAAAAATTAAATGAGTAGACAACTGACTCCTACTAAAAAAGGAAAACGTAAAAAGCGAACTCCAACTACTGAACATGTTTTTTTAATAAAATTAAAGATAAACCAGAAACTTATATATCACGGATCACATCACCATAAATTTAGTAGCGCCAAAGAAATTGAAAAGATAAAGATTTCTCGTCTCTGAATTAAAAGTAGCACGCCTAATAAATATGATAGAATACAATGTTGTTAAAGTCCAAAATATTCTTTTAAATATCAAGTAATTTTAAAATATACTGTCATCATCAGAATCATCATCAGAAAGGTTGATCTTCTCTCGGAAAGACTTATATTCTACCATACCAGTATTCAATGCAATTTTATCACTTTCCACATGCGACCAAGTACCAAACTTTGAGAAAAGCAGCTTCTGATCCTCCTTCCACCTATCAGCCCTATACCACATGGCTAGTTGTCGTATAAATCCCCCATTGGGCGCCGCCCCTTGTCTGAGGCCTTTCACACTACGCAATACGGTTTTATAATCGAGTCCTGTCACAGTAGTTAGGTAGGCCACACAGAGGGAAACACTACGAGACACGCCAGCCATACTGAAAGCAAATAAGGTTAAGGAGAGATGAATCCACAGCTAACAAAGGCAGAATTAAAAGTTATAAATATCAGTAAGTGTTAATATTGTGCAAAACTTCTAATAAAAGGCTAAATTAAGATTTGACAAAAGGACTAGAAGTCTGTTACATAAAACGGCCAACCAACAGCTCATTAACTTGGTAAAACTAATTGTAAGATTTAACAAATTGGTGTGATTCCCGTAGCATAACGTTCAAAATTTAGTAGCATTTGGGCTCCTTATATCTTTTCATAGTTGCAAGACAAATAAAAATTACATCATAGATTGTAGTACTACACAAAGTAAAGCATTTTGCAAATTTGATTGACATAATTTATAAAATGATATAATTTAATATTAATAAAATCAATTACTACTACAAAAATGAAAGTAATATATAGATATTTCCAGTAAATTCATTAACGGCCGTTACAGACTAGGCCTTATGTCAATAATAATCATTTAACTGTTTGCTTCATCATCATGGTCTGAATTATATCCAATTTTTTCTCGAAATGCTTTATATTTTAACATCCCTTCTTCCAAGGCTGTTTTATCACTTTCCACGGACAACCAAGGACCAAACTTGCAGACGAGTGCACTCTGGTCTTCTTTCCACTGGTCACTCCCATACCAGGCAGCCAATTGTTGGCGAACAGGATGACTTGGACCAGCCCCTTGTCTCAGACCTTTAACGGAATGTAGCACTGTTTTATAATCCAATCCTGTCAGGGTGGTTAGATAGGCAATACACAGGGCTACGCTACGAGATACACCAGCCATACTGAAAAGGAACAAAGTTGCAACCACACGTATAGGTTATTGCATGGAGATACTAGAGGCCAGTTTTCTGCTTGCGTTCTTCTAGATCTTTGAACAGAAAGAGTGATGTAAAGATCAAACAGACACTTTTGAAAAAAAAGAGAATCTGAAACTTAAGAGACAAAATTGAGTACCTATTTCATTTTTTAATATTCTATATCATAACTATACACGAGCGTGATATTAAATCGATCTCTATGTCTCACTCACAAAAATGTTAAAAGCCTACACACCCCACATTACCACAAAAGTGGTTAAGCTAGTCCTCCCCTGAGATATAAGTCAAGAAAATATCCGAAAAAATAGAACAACAACTATCACTAAGAGCTATGTATTTAGAGTAAAGATAAGAAACTCATAACTCATAGCAAAAAGGAGCAAGCAAAGATTTGAGGTTCAGAGTAAGGTTTGGTTAATATAAATATTTGTAGTAGTTCTACAGTTAACCCAATCTGAAAACAGCTTCTGACATTGATATAATTATTAACCTGATAGTGGGGAAGTGGAGCTTATCTACATATATTTTGACTTGTGTCTGATGTGAAGACTTATGCTAAAGAATTGAAGAAAATCTCAATGCTAGAAAGAAGTACGTGTTATGCATGACCACAATAAATTGAATAACTTCCAACACCAACAAATTCACAATTTATTTTCTTAAAAATGTCATATGCAGAAGAAACTCATGCAATAAAATCATAGGTAATACAAAAAGCCCAAAAGCTTGATGTATTTTCCAGAAACAAATTGAGGATTTACTATGGCACATGACACAGATAAATTAATTAAATAGAATGAGAGCCAGGGTAGTCGAAAAGATGACCAACTGATATTGGCATTCCAATATTTTATTTGTATCCCCCCTTCCCTAGCTCATAATCTAAAAAGCACTGAGGATAAATGATTGCTCAATCTCTTACCAATGCACCAGGCAACTGCCACCATCCACCCTTGCCTGATGAATAAAAGTGTTGGCTTCATTGAAAAAAGTGGCTATATTTGTTTCTGGCGTATCAAGACAGGTGATCACATGATAGGTTCGATTGGGATACTAAAAGTTAACATGTTGAACTAATTATATAATGTAATATGTATAGAGGTAGATAATCATATTTTCAAAATGTTAAC
Source organism: Parotoplana pacifica (assembly GCA_034780595.1). Classification (NCBI taxonomy): domain Eukaryota; kingdom Metazoa; phylum Platyhelminthes; order Proseriata; family Otoplanidae; genus Parotoplana; species Parotoplana pacifica. The sequence continues at coordinate 10,665 of JAUYWI010052278.1, forward strand.
TTATTTTTATGTGTACATAAAAGATAATAAAAATTAAAGAAATATATTACAGTATTTAGCACAATTAAGTTTCATTTTTCTGACTAAAACTATAAAATTTTCAATTTTTGGATGCAATAGTCAAAAATCTACGAACCATTCCTTCTTCTAGTAAATATAAAATATCTTGAAAAGAAAATTAGATAACTGTGAATCACTGTAACATTTGGGTTGCATATCAGAGTGATAATAAATACATTATGCACAACATTTCTTTCCTAAACTTTTCATGCAACCTGTAATAAAAATTTGTAGCTCTTATTTTCAATATAATAGTGAATAAAAGAAGCATCACTATTTGAATTATGTATATAAAAATTTCTATAGATTTTTGCATTCTAAATATAGTAATAAATAAACTTTCTAAGATGCACATTCAGATAATTACTGAACAAATTCTAATACCAGGTTGCATTGTGGCTAGTCAGTCTACATATATTCAACAAACAAAGATTAGTATTTATCCTTGATTGATAAAAGGGGTGACATCTTTAGCACAGTTTTTAACTTGTTCAAAAGCACTAAGTAGCTAGGACTAAGATGAAATTGTAAAGCTAGATCAGAAGTGGTGGACTGCAGTGAAAATTATTTTCATACACAACCAAGGTCATATGGTGATATCTAAAAGTAGATCACTGTGGTCCAAACTTTTTTACCTCTTAGAAAATCCAATCTGAATGTCAAAATTGGATATACCTAAAAGGATAACATAAGTTGTTATTAATTTTTCATTATTCAGTATATAACACAGTTTATATGTTGAAATTGATTTTTGTTTAAAAATGTAAAATTGAAGTTGATATGAAGGAATTTCAAATAACTTTCTTATTTTATTAGGAACTTCAATTTTACATATCTATCTTTATCTGATATGTTATTAGTGTACCAAAAACGCAAAAGCTGTAAAAACCATTGAGTAAAACTTAGTGATACATAGAATAAATACTGGGTGGGACCATAATTCCCATCAGTTTCAAAAATATATAATAACTTCTTGTAATACCTATTCTGGGTATATACTGAGTTACAAATTTTGGTAACTCTAGTTTGTTTATGTAAAGGAAATGGAATTTACAATAAAAGAAAACGTTTTTATAACTGTGGAAAATCACAAATCCAGATCATAGTATAGTGGCAAGCAGATGCAAACTTTCTGAACAATATATCAAAGCTGCTCCTGCAAGATCCACACTGATTGATTGTAGAGACAGGTTGTTAGAGACAGGTAATCCTGTGAAGCATTGACCACATGCAGGCAGACCCATTACAGCATCAGGGGATAACAATACAATGACTGTCTTTCATGAAGTACCTATGCAATGTCTATCTAACAAATTAGACAAATTAGTCCAACTTCAGTATGCCATATTTTGAAAAGAAAGGTGGACTGCATCCATACAAACTTCTTTACTCCCAATTTTTGACAGATGGTGATGATGACAGGAATTTACAGTTTTGTGAAACAATGACTACAACATTCAGAAATAATCCAGCCTTCCTGCACAAACTAACATTTTCAGATTAGTGTGCTTTTCTTCATTTAAATGGCACAGTAAATAAGCACAATGTCTATTTCTGAGGCACAGGAAATCTAAATTTTCATATGTGTAATCCTAGAGAGACATTTTCCTTGATCATCTGGGCTTGTATTAGTTTTTCTGGAATAGTGGCTTTTTAGTTATCAATAGAGAAATGATGAATGAGGACAAATATTGTAAAATTTTGAAGTATAAGGTAGTTCCTTATTTTTGAAGAAGGAAACAGATGTTGTACCAACAAGATGATGCCTCAAGTGATTATTCTGTGAATGCTTGACAAATTCTCAATTATCAAATGCCAGACCAGTAGATTGGATGAAGGTGACTAATTAAATGACCCACCAGGTCCCCTGATCTAACTCCCTGAAACTATTGGTTGTGGGCATACTTGAGGAATTACCTTTCAGTTACTGAGAGTTGCACAATTCTGTTGAAGCAGATTTTAATGCAATAACAGTTGGAATGTTTCAAGACACATTTCCCAATTTCCCAAATGATGTGATGCATGTACTAACAGTGAGGGTGACTTTTTGTAAATGTAAATATGTACTAACTCTAGTTCTATGTATAATTATTTCATTAAATAATGTAAATATATTTACAATTCATGCTGCTCATTTTTTTAAAACTGATGGGGAATTAAGGCCCAACCTCTAGCATTAGGTAAATACATAATTAACCAAAGAATGTATGATGTCAATCTATGCTCATGGATGGTTGGAGTGGAAAGCACATCATTCAAATATATTACAAATATGAATGTATTTATTAATGAATTCACTTAATATTTTGTTTATATATTCTTTGGAGAATATACTAAAAGAAAATTATAAAAGAAAAAGAAAAATATAATCAAAATATAATTCAGCAAACATTATAAAAGACATCTTAGAGGACAGTTTTTCATTAATGTATAAAATACCCCAAACATCAATTATGGCTAAACTTAAAATCTTGCATTGAGTTTTCAATGAGACTAGGATCATAAAAGAAACAAATAAGGAACTAAATTAGCAATGATTTCTTGGAAATTTTCTATACATGGTGTACCTCTAAATTTTGTCAATACAAGCTGATGAAATGGATATATAGTTATAAGCTGGTCAGCATGCATTTAGTATTACCTGTATCTGCAGTGATTCATATTGAAATATTGAGAGAATATGAGTGATGTTATTATCAGTTAATTGAGTTTCATCCTGAGCACTCTTAACATTCCCAACATATAGCCCAGGGGCCAGTTTGGACATTTCATCTCCCATGATAGTATAAAGAATTCTGAAAACAAGAAATATTCAATCAATAAAAGAAATCAGAGTTCAATGGAAAAATAAAACAGGTAGCAGAATGGTGTCTAAAAATGAAAACAAAGTTATAATTATGATAAAAACACTTGCAGCCATTATGTTTAGTTTTATTCTATAAGAACCAAAATTTGTTTTTTACTCATAATTTATAGCCATAGATTTGAGAAAACTAGGATACTTGAAATTCATAATTCTTATGGGTTGAGTATAATGAAATTTCACCACCAAAATACTTTCTTCTACTGAATAAAACATACCTATTAAAACTAAGTATAAATATGATACTGTTATTGGATGTATGACAGTTATTTAAATGTATGAAATTTCCTGACTGAATTCTGAGTATGGATATTCAATAAAATTAGTTATATAAAAGAAATGACAAATTAGCATATATCAAATAACAACATTATGGGAAATATTTTGAAGCATGCGAAGGTATCATAGAGCAGTTACATGAAATATTTTTTAATGCTTAATTTTGTAATTTAACTGTTACAAATAAAAAGTACATTTCTAAAGTAATAAATTCAAATTTCTAAGCAAATAAATTAAACTTTTATTGAACTATAAGATAGATAGTAATAATTAATACATTAAAGTTTTAAGCACATTTAGATATATAAATCAAAAATTCTAAATACAAAACATCATTGTAATAAATTATTTATAATGACTTATATAAAACAAATTTAAATGATGTAGTTTATTTTTGTTGTATTTTATATTTTAAACTATTTAAGTAATTTTCATTAAAAAATAATTGACAAATAATGATATATTCTAATGTTCAATATTTGAACCTTATATTTTAACAAATATTATTACAATTTTCTCAACAAATTTCAAAACAATCCAACCATGAAAAGTATGGGTTTTTAAAATTATTTTAATGGGCAAACATAATTTTAAAATTTATCGATCTTAATAGATAAATGACAACCTATTAAATATAACTTTTAAAGATACCAATAATTTTAGACCAACCAATTTTATAGAAACCACTAGAAACTGAGTAAATGGGATACTTTCAATAATAGAACCACTAGTTTTTAAATAAACATTACTGGTATAAAGTAATGGAGATCTAGTAATTTAAGCATTTTAAAATTAAACAGTTTGGACCAATTTGAATAAAAAATAGAGGTATTATTTTCATTTAGTCTGCTAGCTGCCAGAGTTCATGTGGTCAAATAACCATAATTTCATAGCTGTGTAGCATAAATATGTAAGCTTATATAGTTTCTATGTCATAGTTGTGTTCCTAGCAACCATTTTTATGTGAAAGGTTAATAAATGAATGTAAAATTATGTCAAGAACACTTTTGAAATCACTTTGATCATAGAAGCTAAACAGAGCCTGTCAAGGAGGTGCCAAAAGTACATTTATCTCTCTCACTGAAGGAAAATATGAGAAAAAACAGTTACCTAAATATGCAAGATAGAGAAACTGCTAGAGCAAAGACCATCCATAATAATTACAAGTTAATTCTCTTTCTTAGTTTTATATCAACTATTGCTGTACTACTAAAGAAAAAGTTTACTTTTAATTTCCTGAAATCATTGACAGTTTTAAGACTTCTCATGGTTTAAAACTTTGAAATGTTATAAGAAATTTTACTTAAACTTCTTAAATATTTAAGACTAAAAACTAGAGAACATTTAAGTTGGGGAATTAAAACAGAAAGTTAAACTTAGCCAATGTATAAAACTCATAGTTTCTGCATGTTATGCCATAGTATCATAGGTACTTTGGAAGATTTTATGGTTAGCAATTATTTTTAGAAAAAATCACTAATGGGACTAATGATGTCATAGAGGGCTAAAACTTGTTTGAGTGATTTCTGATTTTAAAAAATGATTGATTAACAATTTTTTGGACAACATTAAATCAATGGATCTAAAATCTAAACCATATTTGAGATTTAGAAAGGAAGGCATTAGAAATAATGTATTTGTGGTTGCTGATCTATGAAGTCCACCACACAAAGGCAGGTCCATAAAAATCGTTTTTTTAATTGTATTTTATCATAAGTAAATGGCACTAAATGATTTAAAATAGTTTATTATGACATTTTACATAATTTTTTAGTAAGTACTTGTTGTCAATAAGTTTTGGTCAGCACTATGTGTTGAGAGTCTCACCACATAAGGATTTAGACTTTAGCTTTTATGATATATAAAATAACTCTGTAGATACTTACGTCAAAAATTGCTGTTATTTGTGTAAATATGAAATTATAAAAAAATTTCGCTTGAAAGAAATATAGCCCAAGTTTTAAACTAAAATATTTGTTTCAGAATTAATAAACCCTTTTACAAATTTAATGATTTTCCATAGCACTGTACATAATTATAATTTTCTAATGTTATATTCTACCTATATTTCTTTTGATTGACAATTAGAAGTTTGTCACTCTCGCCACATAGTGTAAATCGTTATGTGGCAAGACTCTCAACAAATATATTTTACAATAAGTTTTACAATACAAATCTAAGAAATATTAATCTATGAAAGGTTTAAATATTTTTGTGTGGAAGTAGAAAATAGTTATAAATAAATAGTTTTGTATCAAAAATGGAACGGATCATATATGTCAAATAGAAAATTTAATTGACTGTATATGAGATGTCAGTAATTTGGGTCACTATGGGCTAAGTTTACTTATATATATATATTGCTCTTATGTGCATGAGTATAATTGGTAACACTAACTAAATCAACTTGGAAATGGGTATCAAGGACAAGGATGATAACACACATGTAAAAAATAGTCAAAACTCAAAATGGGTTTTACAGATGTTCATATAATAGCCAAAGTACTCTACACATAAAAACTCTTATGTGGGTCTAAGGATGGTCACCTCCCTAAATTTTAAAGTATGGTCATCTCCATAAGCCTATGTTGGTATATAAAACTATTTTTGTGTAGACTCATGTTTATGTCAAAATAAAATTGATTGCTATAAAGGATAAAGTCATTATCTAGTTTTTTTTATAAAACGATGTATCATATTATACAAAACTAAGAAGCCATACGTACTAAATATGTAATATTCAGAAAAAGTAGTTAATATTTGAGAAAGACAACAAAAATCACTCATCAACAAACACCGAAACAGCTGTTTTTATTAAACAACAAAATATAATAATAAGTCATTAAAAGTAATAATATTGACAACCAAGTATTGTTTAATAGAACAATTGAGTTAATAGCTAAATAAAATTCAGGTGAATCAACTGAATCGATTTTCATTAATATATTAAATAAAATCTATTGTGATATTCCATTGTAAGTCACACTGAAATATATTTTACGTACACAATTGCAATCATAAATTGATGCAATGTTAAGAAACAAAATATTTAAATATGCTACAAATACAAAAATAAAATATTGACCTTAACATATTTATTAGCTCCAGGGAAATCCCGTCCGAGAACCATCTTGTGATCAGGTCATACATTTGTCGTTTCAAGGTAATGGTTAGTGTTTCTCATTATTTAAAGAATTTTCAGACATAAAATACAGTTAAAATCTGATTCATCATCAAACTATTTAATTTTTTTCTATATAATGACAAGTTTCAGCAGACCCCGTCTTTTACTTTGCAACAAATAAAGAAACATGAATTCTGACAATAAAAAGAAGTAGGATAAAATTAGCTGAATGAGTTTCAAAGCGAGTATTTGGTTGGGATTTGGACTTTATGGAAAGACTTCCATGGGAACAGTACATCTTGTTATGAGTCAAAATATTTTGATTACCTTATCTTAATGACAATACAATAAAATACCTATTTAAAATGGTTAAAAAGTATTAATTATAGTCTATCATATTTAATAAATAAATTGTATATAAATATGATCCTGCTTTAAATTTTTCTAATACCTAAAATTGATCCTGGTATAGTGTATACAAAAATAATCCAACACAACAACAAAATTATCTAGATGTCTAGACATCTGGATTCTGTTCTGGATGATTTTGTCTGGATATGTGATACTTTGGCATCTTATCTTGTCAAATTTAGATGAATTCATCTATATGCCTAGATAGAAGAAAGTACACAAAGTCCATAAATGTCTGGATTTCTAAACAATTTTATCAAGGAATGTGTAGATGATTTTCTGTAAAATCTATTTGTTGAGAATCTCAACGAATAGTGATCAGTACTATTCATCGAGATTCTCGACAAATAAAACTGATTACTATTCGTTGAGAATGATTTTCAATGATTAAAGTTAATACTATTTATGGAAAATGATTTACAA
>JAUYWI010052289.1:0-17821 GCA_034780595.1 Parotoplana pacifica
TTTTGTTGTGTTACTTCCCCACTTTGATTGTATTTTTACATATTTGTGGTTAAATAAAATTATTATTATTATTATTATTATTCACAAGCTCAAACCCCATTGTTTAGAAACCTTCAACACCAATATCTTTCCATCTTATACTAAACATCCTTCTCTTAAAGACATTCTTTGCCATTCTAACATTTCCTAACACTTTGATTCCCCTCTAATCCCCTTTTTTATGGACATTGTGTATTTTTCATGTTTGTATATACATATATACAACGAACATTTATTTATCTATTTATTTTTCTTGTTGTCTGTTAAATTTTAAATTTTTATCTCTATTGTTCTGCGATAATGGCAAATCCTTTTGTACAAATTTGTTTTTATTCATTGAAGAATCCTAAATAGGCGAAATATATCGGAATTTCTATTTTACTTTTTGTTTTATATATAGTGTGTCCGAGACCTTTTTATTTTGCTATTACTATTTCTATCGTTTCCGGCTGGAAAATTTGTTTTAAAGTCTACTTTCAACATCATCAAAAAGAAAATTCCTGTCTTTCTTACTCGCGAGGAGAAGACAACTATCAAAAGTGGTTAGTCACACCTTTTGTCTGCCATTCTACAAATATCTACTCGAAGGTCTTCTTCCCAAAATATTACAGAAGCAATGAGGAGGACCATACCAGAACACATCTTCTCTTGAATTGTCTCAATCTGATTAACGTGATAAGCCAAAATATCTGTTTTCACCGTAACAAAACCATCGAACAAACATCGAATTCCCGAAGAAGTTTCTTACCCGAGCTAGATCTTGTCTTTGGGTGGGGTAGTATGCTTAAAGTGACTGGGCAATTCCCCTATGGAAAAATGATAGTGCGATACACTAGTCAGGTAGAAAAACTGAGGATGATACGATTTTGACAAGTGGAATGTAATAGATTTCCTCAATTAGGTTCGGGCACTGTTCATTTATCCAAGTCCCGGAAAAACGGAGGGAAGATGAGATTATTATCCTGTCAGGTTGATTTTAGATCTGGTCTAATACAATTATCAGTACTAAACAAATTAAAAAGAATTTTCTCCAAAACAAAATCATTTATTGTTTATGACTAAAACGTTGACTAAAACCAACTATTTCTTTTTTCTAATTTTGTGTTTGTGATAGAATAAGTGGTTATATAGGAGACCAATTTTGAAGTCAATTGGACAAAGTTCTGTTTTTTAGATTAATAAAGCCTTTATCAATTTTTAAAAATCGTTTTAAAATATTTTTATCAAATTCTAGCTCAATTGGACTTTCAACATTTATTCATTTTTTATTAACAATTAAAAATGGGACACTTCGAATAAATTCTATAATTTTTTTAACTTCAAACTATGTATACCACTCAATAATAACTGGAAAATCTATTCAATTTTATTTATTTAAATATGTCTCCTTTATGTTGTGCTTAGCCGTAATTGTTTTACAAAATTATATGTTAATTAAAACAAATTCACAAATTTTGTGTTTGAAATTTCTAATATGTTCCTATTTTAAACCAACTATGATAATCTAAATATTTATAAGTAAAACTTACGCGCACAAATCGAGATCGAAAGTAGTTCAAAAAGTTTTCTTCACTTTCATTTATAACTTTTTGTCCTATTGAATCCAATGCACTGTTATCAAATAATTCACGGTCTATATTGTCTGCATCCAGGGGCCAGGTCTTAATTCGAGTCGCAAAACTATACAGGTAACAAGGAATTTTAGACGAACATACTCTTATATCTTCTTTTTTCTCTACTTCATTCTTTTTCCAGCAATTATATAATTCAGTTTGTTTGACGTTGAATTCTGATACGTTCAGTTGGCCAATTGACATAGCATGGAGCCAACTGGTCATATTGAAACAGAATTGGTAACTGCTCTGTGCCAAGCGCGTTGAAAGTGGGATTTTGTAGTCTACACATTTGCATTTCTGAAGTAAGCGAGCCTGTCTCCTATCATAGACACAAGTTTTATCAGTCTCCATAAACATGGTGGTGGTATTTCGAACTAAATGATTTATCTGAAGAAAAAAAAATTTGAAAGCTAATTGTATTCCATCTATACATCAAAAAAAGATTTTTCACAGTTAAAGTCAGTTAATCTTTTCTGAAACTATACAGTACTGTATGAAAGGCAGCTGAAGTTTATTCTAGGCTGCTCTACATTTTACAGAGGGGCTAAGGGAAGTCAAACAATATGAATAATAAAAATTCAGTGCAGTTGAACAACCCCATAAGTCAAATTAAATAGAAAAAACGAGCTAGCAAATTGGATGTTTCTAAAAACAACAATTTTTAGCAAATTTATTTGCAGAACCAACAGATTCTACGAAAATGGTTTTGAACGAGAGCCAGTCTACACTTCTACGGGGGGTAATGGCTATATTCAATTTGAACATGGGTAGATATCAGGGCCACCAAGCAGCACACATACAGTCAATGGAGTTAGTTCAACATGGTAAAAAATCACCTGTCTAATTCAGTTTACTCTCAGAGTTTGACATAAACGTCCACACGTTTATGTCAAACTCTGAGAGTAAATTGAATTCCACAGCTGCGAAAGACGTTTTGTTACAAAAATACTTTCCATAGATATTATGTACCTTATTGCATATTTTACATTTACCACTGATATAAAATTATTAAAATAATTTTGTCTCACATAAAATATTTTTCTTCTTTTAGTTACACAATGCGCTGTCTTCTTATCTTTTAACAGCATGGCAATTACTTTGATAAAAATTCGGATATTCTGGTTCGGTTGAATAATGACATTTGGAGACGTGTCAGTTGGATAATCACCTCTCTGAACAACGTACATCTTGAAACCATTCTGTCTTTGTGTTCGATGATGTTGCGCAAAATGTCGTTGGCTGAGATGCTTGTTGTACCAAGTCCAACTTTGATTAGTAGGCTGACTACTGCTGGAATACAGAGGGTACCAAACGGAATTGTACCGATTCTTATATGTGGTCAAGTCAAATCGAACTCTATAGCATGAAAATTGTGACCAATGTGGAATAGTTTCAATTGTTGTATTAGCAACAATGTCATCCGTAAGAAAACTTTTGTGAATGCCAAATAAGGTATACAACAAATCAAGTGGTATTGTACCCCAGAATGGATATGAACTGATTGCCGATTCTTCTTTCAGTTGTGCCATATTAATAAGTTCCTTCAGTTGGTCCATTATGTCAAGTATTCTATGTGCCTCCGGAAGAGCCAGTGTTATGTTATTAAATTTAGCGGAAGATAGTTGCTTCTGACTGCAAATAATCAAATCGGGCCATTGAAATGGCACTCCATTTGGAATGTAACTCATTGAAGTGGGCTCTTGAACATATTGGGAAATGAGTGATGACGAGTGAAAAAGAAATACCGAAAATATTGAACATACCAATATTGTCCAAGCAACACGATTAAAGTAGGTACCACTGACCAATCTTGGCAAACCATGAAAAGAACTATTTTCCAAACAATCAGTTAAAGGTGAACAGGCTGACATATTATGTATCAGAAACCATATATTTTACTTTCAATTGTTTTATTTGCTAAATTTCGTTTATTTTTCTGAACCAAATCCAAAAACGTTTTACCTGTATATGTAACTATGCAACTATAATTTATTGCTTATTGGTTTTTCTTAATTTTAGAATTAAAATCATCATACTAATGGCAACAAATTCATTATTGGAAATTGGTTTAATACCTTGAAATGAGCTATAAATTAATATTTTGGAAAAATTAATAATCTAATTCTTTAGTATAAATAATTAATGTACATAAAATGTGACCTCTTTATGGCAATATATTCTAATAAGTATATGGAGTTATTTCAAAAGGTAAAATTATATTGATGGGTTTTTATTTATTAGGTATATTATATATCAATTAAAAACTGATTGCATAGATTTCTCTTTGTATAATTTGCAATTTATTTCATTCTATTGATTTTTTTATTTGTTAAATTCATTTCATATTTTAAGTATAGTAGTAAACCTGTTTAGATGTTTAGAGTATAGTTACTGTTGGCAGCAAAAAAGAATATTTCAAGTTTGGTGTCACATTAGAGTAAGTAACTTAGGTGTTGCCTGGACAAAATGTTGAGTAATGACATTTAGAGAAGTATCAGTTGGATAGTCACCTCTGAACAATATACATCTTGAAACCATTCTACTTTGTATTCAATGATGTTGCGCAAAATGTCGTTGGCTGAGATGCCTATTGTACCAAGTCCAACTCAAGTGTCTATTAAAATTGTGAAACATTCAAATTTGCAGAATACAAATTAATATTGAGATTCCAATGGAAAAATAAGAAAACCATTTAGGTCATTTAAGATATTGATACCGCGAAATGACTACGAAATTCAGTCTCTACACATATTTAATCAAAAGTCACTTAATCCAAACCTTTTTACATTATAATCCTTCAAATCATGCACTTTGACTATCTATATTACGAATCTTACTAAATACAACCTCATTAATGTAATATTGATTCTAAACACCAAATTTGAAAGCGAGTTGAGGTTAACCCTTAGGGGTTAGATGTAAATGAAAATTAATATTAGTTACATATTATGTTATTGTGCTGTTATGTGCTAAAGTCTCTATTAATATAGGGTGTCTATAAAGTAACACAACAAATTTTCGTCTAAAGAGAATATTGGTCCTTATTTCCATGATGGCACAGTCAACATGCATACTGACCTTCATATGCTACAAAACTGGTTCATGCCCAGATTTACAAAACAAGATTGTGGCGCCACCTCATCTTTGATTGTACACCTGGATGTGCGACGTGGGCCAATTAAATGGCCAGCTAGATTTCTTCCTATGGGGGTCAAAAAGGACAACGTTTATGGTGCCAATCCTTTGACTATCAATCAACTGAACACTGAAATTTCAGATGCCATTGGCGAGATTAACAATGATCAATGCAGGAAAGTATGCCGATCTGTTCGTTCCAGAACGCGAGCATGCATTGACAAAAATGGTGGACATTTAGAAAATTATCGTACATAATTACCATTAATTTTGTTATTGCTCAAATATATTACAACAGAAATGTTGCGTTACTCTGGAGATACTAAGTAATATTTCCAGAACTATTTTAGTTAAATGTCATATATTAAGCACTATTATAAGCATTCTAAGCACTTTATATATATAATCAAATTTTCAGGTTGAAGTAACTGAAATGTAACATTTGAGTTACTCAGGTGTTGATTTCAACACTTTACACCTAGTTAATTCAACTCAAAATAACGATTTCAAGTTTGGTGTTGAAATGGCATAGATGGGTTTGAGTTTTCACACTTGATTTACACTTACTCGAATGTAACACCCAATATGTAGGTAATTGTTAATAGATACTAGAGCGAAGGAGCTAGAAGGCATAGTGAAAAGTCGTAAAAACTAAAATAATTAGGTATAATATTTTGTTGTAAATAAAATGTCGTACAGTGGATAAAATTCAAAAATAGTTGCCAGAAGTTTGAAAGCGTTTCTAAAATTTGGGCCGAATTTTGCCTATCTCGGTGTTATGGTCTTTGAGTGCTTCGAAAATGTTTGCGTAAAATGACGAAAAACACTAGACAAACATGTGCTGCTTGAAATCCCCAATACGTTTTAATAATTTACTGTCAGTTTCGGCCCTACACTTTTAAGAATCTACAATGGCTTTATTACCCATGTCCAAAATCTAATTTTTCAAAAGTTGTCGTTTATGGAAAGAAATTCAATGTAAACTGATTGTGGCACTGGAAAGCAAATTTATGCCGTAATCCATTACATATTTGACGGGGTGGGCCTCTACTTTCAACATACGATTTGGACTAGTGTGCTAAGAACATCAACCAAAAAGTAAAATGAAATCTGCTGCAGTAGAATAGCCTCTACGAACCAATAGAGCAGTTCGTAGCCAAGTGGGTAGCGTGCTGGACTACGTAGCGGGAGGTACCTGGTCGTGACCACTTTAAGTTACTTGGTGGACAATGTTCCGAAAGTGGTCAGGGACTAGACAACCCCCCTCCGACTCTGATAAGTGGTCAAGGTGTCCCTATGGGAGCCAGGATCGTGAAAAGAGGTTGTCGATTGTCGGTCAATGTGTTGCTCCCCCCACCCCGGTGATGACCTTTGGGTACTAACTACACCACGCAGCTTTTAAATGCACAGACTTCCTGTGGTGAAATAGCTGTGATCGGTCACCAGAAGTGACCCTTATATGAGCATATACTTACAAACCAGTAATACAACAAAAACAACAACGAACCAATAAAAGTAGAAAAAAATGGAGTCACAAAATTTGAAAAGAGCTTCTGAAACAACTGATGTTGGACATGTGGGAAGGGAAAGCTTACACTTTAACGTGAATGTGGGGGCCTAAGAGGCAGTATCCAATTTGGACATAAATGTTAAGCGCATCAATTTTTTAAAAAGCAGTGTATTAAATTAATTTGCATCTAGTTGAGTTTGCATATGGGTGACTAGAGCTATCCTAGATTTTTAAGGGGTTGTGGGGCCGTAACTGACAATACGCAATTTGGACATGGATACTCTAAGGAAAATACCTTACATTTGCAAATTATATGGTTCGATTGGGCTAAATTTCGTACACAAGTACCCTAGAAACATTAATCAACAAAATTGTTTTGAAAAAATCGATAATGGGTCCGAACTAGGGGCCGGTGACCTCTTCAGATCAAAAAATTAAAGTTTGTCCGATTTACTTCAAATTTGGTGTGTATAAGTCCTCTAAGAACTCAGCAATACTAATCCATAAAAATAATTGCTCATCGATTTTAAGAAATTTAAAGTTTCTAATAAATGTTGTATCTATAAATTTCTAAACAAACTGAAACAAAAAATGCGTATAGAAAATAGCAAAATTTAAATTTTCAATTTTAAACTATAAAGTTCTTATAAATTAAAAGAAAATTCTTCTTCAGATACTAATATTTATTAAGTGACAGCATTTTCGGCTGAGTGCCTTCATCAGTTCATATTTTTATTTATTTGAATAGAAATGGAAAATAATATGATGCTTTTCTTTTCATTTATATGTAGGTAGGTATGCATAGAGATAAAATAATATGAACTATAATATACATAACTGTGGATGTTAGAAGAATTCAAACCAAACACCTATAGAGAATTGAAGGATCCGGCAGCAAACCGAGAAGGATGGAGAAAGTGGATGCCATAGAATTGAACCTACCTAATAACTAATTCGGCAGAACACTAGAGATAGATAGATATGACAAAATGACGATTTTACATAAGCATTCTGAAATAAAAATGTAATTATCATTAAAAAATACTTTATACAAATTATAACAGTACATAACATCAATATTAATTTTGCCATAAATGGAGATATTTCTGTAATTTCTAATACAAGAACTCAGGCACATCATTCAATACATTTTATACAAAATTGTATTATTTGAACCACAGTGCACAGAAAAAGTTACATACAATTAACTAAACTTTACTTACAACACCACTAGGTCCAAATGTGCAAGATGGGTATGCCAACTGGAGGTGGACTGTTAAACATTTAAAAAACTTTTTTCTATCGACAAAACTCCCTTCAGGCAGTCGATCCTCCAGGAATGAGACCAATTCACTACAAATATCTTTTAAAAGATATTGCCGAAGTGGGATCATCCCACGCAAATAGGAAGAGAGGTGTTTGGAGAAGAGAGGTAGCTAAAATAGACAACAAATATGGACATAGAATACAAAAACTGAATCTCTAATAAAGGTACATGTGGATAGGTAATTAAATGCAGTGTACGTGTACAGACATTTGATGTTGTATATATAGTACAATTATTTTGGTATGTTCGTAGTAATATAAAAACAATTGGTATAATAATAATTGTCAAACATAAATTTTGCGCATTTATGAAGTATATCTATACATACGTACATGTTATACCATTCAGTTTAGAATTTTGATATAATTAATCTAATTCTGTAACAGGGAGACCGCGTGAAGGTATGATACGTATCCCCATTCTAGCTTTTAATAATTTTTTTGCTAATTTTGACATTTTAAGAGAGGTCGAAAAAAAACTCTGGTACAGCCTGAGTTCACCAATGATTAAATTTAAAAGATGTGGGTTAAAAACAAAATAATGACAAAATACATCGATTTAAAAAAAGCTAGCATTTGATCATAATATGGTAAATATGATGGAAAAGAACCAGAAGTATCCTGGGAGAACAAAGTGCTGGATGTGGGTCTCTTGAATGCAGACAAGTTGGTATGGGTTGTAGGAGAGGAAATGTGAGAATTCAGCACATCTAGTTAGCTATGATCGAAATACAATAATTTAATAACAAAAGTCCAGCATTGGTTAATCTAATCTGTAAATTAAAAAATTATATAATGGGCATTGGAATACGATGAGATGATCTAGGAACTACAAACCGTTTACCTTCAAGGATGTACTGAGTAGCAGGTCAAGGAACTTTAAGAAATCTTAAATTATGTGTTTGAAAAGAACTAGAGTTGGTTCAGAAACTTCGAAAGCTAATTTATTGTGATGGAAATTAAGAATTTTCAGACTAAGCACCCGAACTTTTGGCTCAGATTTGGATAACCAGACAATCTTATTTAAAGTATAAAATTTTGAAAATTAACCATTTTCAAAATTAACCAGAATATCTCCAATTTGATAAGCGATAGATCCAATTTGAATTTTACCTTTGCCATAAATTGTGTTCAGTTCAAATGGACTTTTCAGTAGCTCTCCAGTGCCATCTAAAAAATTTGAGATAGTGTTATATCTTCAGTAGTCAGCTACAAAATAAGGTTATGTTTAGCTTCAAATGCCATGCAATAGTGATTTTTTAAAGGCCTAAATGAAGTAGTTTGACTAACCAAATGTAAAAGAAAATGATGTTTAGGAAGCATTGAAGTTGGATACAATTCTTTGAACAATGAATTGTGTTTCTCGATGAGATTCTGTAAGTCCTCTGATGTCTCAAGTGATGTAAAAGTAGAAAGAGTTAGCCAAAGTATCTGAAGAATGTACAGAAAATTGGCATAGTTTGGCTGGTCTAAAGTCATATGTTGCGCTAAAAAGAGAGGAAGAATTCGAACCAGTACAAGGTTTTGGCCAGACGTCTGTGTTGTGGAGATCTTAAAAGAAATAGCATTTGGTTTATCTCTTCTTTCACTACTAGAGTATAGGAAAGAAATCAAAAAGTCATTAATCTGCTTAAGTGTGAAAATATTCAATTGAGAAACCAATACTTGTAAAAGCAAATTGAGTTCTTTCCAATAACACATGCATAGGATCTTGCAAAGTATGGCAAGTGACATCAAATGGATCAATTGCTGATATCGGACAATCAAAATTGATGCCATAATGTCATGACCAATACATTTTGGCCTTTTTGGTCTTGAGTTGGTTCAAATCTGCCAACTGCTGTTTGTGCTGTACAGCTGATCGAGGAATGCAACATCTTTCAGAGAAAGTTGTTTGTATTGTATCTTTGGTTGTAAGACAAACATGACAAAATCGATATACATTTGGACCAAAACTTCCTTTAAAGCCCGATAGTTGAATTGATGCTAAAGTATCACCAAGAAATATAACCAATCGCAGTTTAAGTGTGATCACACCAATAGATGTTGAAAATGATTTTCCTTTAGCTAATAAATTGCAGCTGATGATAAGATCTTGTAACAACAAGTTGTAACCATCTTGGAAATTTTCTGTCAAATACCTAGTCTTGATCACTGCAACTGGAAAAATAGATTTAAGTTGTGAACGTAATCTAAGAGGAATGGCATGGATTTACAAATTTAAAAAAATTGTCAGTTTATGAATCTTTCTATGTTTACCTATTGGATTTACTTTTTCAATATCATCACAATAAAGGCTTATGTTAAGAACAAAAGGCTTTTTATCAGAAAAATCAGTTTTCATAATTTCTGATGATGATTGAGATAGAAAGAAAAGGAATTCTTGAACTTGTTATAAAGGTTGGAGTAAATCAAAAACTGGAAAAATGTAGCCATAACAATTTGCTTTGGCATTAAGAAATTATGCCTTTCATTAAAATCTTTTTCTCTGTTGAATTTCTTTGAATATAATTCAACTTGAGTAAAAAAATCATTGGATTCATCTGCTTTATCATGTCGAATCATCCCTTGTATGCTTGCTAAGGAATCTGCTACAGAAGAAAATATTAAATCAGTTGTTGTTGCTGGGACTCTATAAATACCTTTAAGTTTTATGGCAAGAGTAGATAAAGGATCAAAATCTACTTGCTTTAGAATCAGTGGCTGTTGTAATTTTTTAGTTTCACAATTATGTCACAATGAAGATTTTTCTGTTTTAAATGAACGAGTACACTCAGAGAATTGAATGCAACAAGTGGACTTTAGCTTAAGATGCCTATCTAACATAGTCTTATTATATGAAAAATAACCACACAAACATACTATATTTGGGCAACACTGAGCTAGTAGATGGTGCTGCTGTAGAGGACATAGGTTGGAAGGTGGATGGAGAGGGTTGGAAGGCAGATGGAGAGGGTATTGGGTTGGCAATTGAGAGTTGGAGGGCAGATGGAGATGGTGTTGGGTTGGCAATTGATTGTTGGAAGGCAAATGGAGAGGGTGTTGGGTTAGCAATTGAGAGTTGGAGGGCAGATGGAGATGGTGTTGTTAAGTTGGAAGGCAGATGCAGGTGTTGGGTTGTCAATTGATGGATGGAAGATAGAGGGTGATGAGCAGGTCATAAATTCTTGTTAAGTGGCAGGCACTTGGGTCATTTCTTCAAAGGTCATCTTTTGTTTTTGAGTGTAGGGGATTCATCCAACAATGAGAGAAATATACCAGAAAAACCATCATTTTCTGATATATCTGACAATGGTTCACAATCTGTATATAAAAAAATTAAAAAATAAGTTAATAGAATAGCAACATAATGTGCAAAATGCCTTCAATAGCAATCAAAATCAAATTAAAATTTGAAAACGTGAAAAATTGTGAAGAAAATGACACTGGTCTGTTTGTTTAATATTTGTTCTAAAAAGAAATTTATATCTTTCTTTGTAGATTCTAAAGACAATTTTCTAACCTTTAATCCAATTATATTGGGTTGTCAAGTTGAAAGTCATTGCTGGTCCCTAAATGTGCTTATGGTGGTTCTAAGAGCTATTTCACTAGGTCTTGGAAACCAGAATATGGCACTATTAGGTCAATAAATAACATTAGGTACATATACTATTGTACCTAGACATGAATATCTCGCTATAATTAATTGGAGTTATATTATAGCCTCAAGGACCTGCTGAAATTATCTCCAGTAGCTCTCAGAATTACTTTAGACACGATCTAGATCCAGCACCAATGATAAACCCAATATAATATGAATTGAAAGATAGAAAATAATTCCTAAAATCTAAAAATGAGGTATTGAGTTATTCTGGCTTTCAGACATCATATAGCTACAATGTAATCTTGTGCCAATTTAGCTCCTTCCAGAGCTTTGTAAATGCTTAGCAAGCCTATAAAATAACATTAGAAGGTTAAACAGTGACTTCAGAATATAACTATGACATATTAACCTAAGAATCCACACTATGGCCTCAAAGACATGGCATATCTCACCATTTATCTAAAGAAATGGATTTCCAAAACCCCTTTGGATTACTATCTGTGGGGCCACCTTAAAGCCATGGTTTACGAAGTAGCAATTGAAGATGTGGATCATCTCAGGCAATGCATTATTGATGCATGTAGTAAAGTCACACTTGACATCATTCACAGTGTGCTGCTGGACAGTAAGTTTGAATGTCTGTTTTGAAGAATCAGGCCATCACATTGAACATATTATGTAATATTTTAATATTTGTGATGATTTGTTGTTGATATTTCATGATAATTAACACTATTTCACAATAATCAGGCTTTTTACTATGATTCCAGACTAATGGGACACCCTGTAGAACTGCAAGGGCATACAATCCCATAACGAATGTTGAAGGTACTACAAGTGAAAAAATATTACATCATTAAACAACTAGCATATAAAAACAATGTTATAGCTTTGTTACTCAACACTTAGTAAAAATCTTGATGTGGAAGACTCTCAATACATAATTTAAATTCCTTATGTAGTGAGACTCTCAACATACTGAAAATATTTTTAGTATCTTCAATTTTAACTCCTAGATATTTTATGCTTTCCACTCTCTTCATACCTGCAATCTTTTCCTTTTCTTCTTTACCAAATACAATGACTTCACTCTTATCCTTATTTATCTTTAATCCAATCTTTTTGTACTCCTGTTCTATAATTCTGAGTTTCTGTTCTAATTCAAATTCACTATCAGCTAGAATTAATCCATCATCAGCATAATATAACATGTTGGATTCCTCATCTCTCTTGGGAAACATATGGTTTACCTCTTTAATGGTATTGTTGACAACCAAGTTGAATAAAGTAGGTGATAATTTACAGCCCTGTTTGATACCTCTTGTCTTTTTTATCATCCCAATGTTCCTGGCTCCTATGTTAATAGTGCACCAGTCTTCCTTGTAGATCCTAGCTATAGTTTTTATCATGGTTTCCTCCATACCTATGCTATTCAGATTCTTAATAACTTCTTCTCTTTCAATTGTATCAAAAGCCTTTTCAACATCAATAGCTGCTACCCATTTTTTTGTTTTCCATCTTCTACTTCTGTGTACCTCTAATTGCAATGTGACCAAATGTTCCTCTAGTCTCCTATTATTTGTAAACCCTGCTTGTTCAATTCCCATAATCTTATTTTTTCTTAAGAATTTACTAATTCTTTTGTTTAGTATGCCAGAGAAGATCTTATAAGAAATATTCGTGATGGTAATTGGTCTAAATTCTTTTGGTTTAAGAAGTCTATTTGTTTTCTTGGGTATTAAGGTAATTTTACTCATTTTCCAGTTTTCAGGTATCTGCCCATTCAAAATATTATTAAAACTTTCAGTTAATTTTTCTATAAACTTATTATTTTTCATAAGACTTTTATACATTTCTGCTTTAATCTTGTCTATACCAGCAGCTTTATTGCCTTTTAGTTCCTTGAGTGCTTCTTTTACCTCATTTGTAGTAAGAGTAGGTTCCTCATTCCATACTGTACTCCTTTTACTGTAGTTGTGTTCTTCACTTGTCTTGTTATCTGTTTTCCATGTGGCCCCTTTACATAAGCCCTCTAAGTCTTTTTCTGGTCTTTCACTCTTTGTGATCTTCTCCCAGAAATTTAGCACCTGCCTATCTCCTTCCTCTTGACTGAGTTCTTCTCCATTTTCATTGGCAATTATATTATCTATTTGTTCTTTACCTGTTCCTTTAATTTTGTTAATGATTTCCCAAATTTTCTTACTTTTTTCTCTTTTGATCTCAGTAGCAATTTTCATTTCATCTTCTTTTATGGCTTCTCTAATATCAGCTTGGATTTCTCTCTTTATTTCTGTATAAATTTCTCTTAGCTTGTTCTTTTCCCTTTGATTTTTCTCCTTTCTAACCATTCTGTTAATCTTTCTTCTTTGTTTTATCTTGATCAAAATTTCCATTTTAGCCCATCTTCTATGTTTCCTGTATTTTTCTCTCTTCATAGTTTTTAGGAATTGATCAGCCTTATCTTTCATTAAATCTTCTAATTCTTCCAGATTTTTAATATTTTTATTCTCTAGATTTTCTATCATAGCCTTTTTATATTTTTCCATTTTTTCTTTATTAGAAACTTGCCAATAAAAAACTGGGGATGTACTATTATTCTTAATTATTGATAGCTTTCTCTGGGGGATCAGAATTTCAACTTGTATTAGATTATGGTCACTAACATCTATACTTTTGTTTTCATCAATGATCATTTCAGAAATGTCTTCTCTCATATGATTATTCACTAAAACATAGTCAATTGTGGTGTTACATGTATTTACTGATCTAGTAAACTTTCCTTTGCATATGTCTAGGCTATTTATCATAATGAGATTGTGATTCTCAATAAGGCTTTCCACTAATTTACCATTTTCATTTTTTCGTTGATCTAACCATTCCAGGTGTGCATTCATATCTCCTATAATCATGAATTTTTTAGATTCATATTTCTTGATGAAAAGTTCACTTTCCTTTATAATTTCTTTATTTTCATCTGCATTTGACACATTCCAGTATTGAATACTTAGAAAAAATTCAATTTGTTTGTTACTTATTCTAATATTTAAAATATCCTCATGTAGAGATATAATTTCTTCTATATCAAAACAGCTATTATTTCTATAGATAATCATTATACCACCTCCCTTTTTACTGTCCTTTTTTCTCCACTTCTCAATACTTTTAAAATTTTCATTTACTTCATATTTCTTATGTTTTCTATGTGTTTCAATCATAATAGTAATTTCATTTTGTTTTGTTAGATTCTCAAGTTCTAAAAGTTTATGTGCTGCTAAGCCATTGATATTGATATAGTTAATCTTCATTCTTGTAAGATCATTAGCTATTTCCTTTGGCTTCTTTATTGGCCTCTTTTGTTTTGTATTCCTTTGCTTCTTTATTCTAAAAAATCCACAGGACTGTTCTCTTCTTCTTTCTCAGTTCCTTCTTGTGTCTTCTCTTCTTCCTTTCCTTTTGTTTTGTCTTTCCTTTCATCTTGTTCTCTGGTTTTCATTGACTCCAGGGATCCTATTTGCCTTTGTTGACTGCCATGGCTTTCCTGGTCCTCCTGTTTCTTTGGTATATGTTTTCCTTTATTGATAATTTTGTCCCCTTGTATATAACAGTGGAATCCTTTTTCTTTTTCTTCTTTGAGTGATTGCCTCAGCTTTCTTTGTTTTTCTTGCTCCTCTTTTGTCAGATCTGGCTCTATAAAGATTTTTTCTTCTCTTTTTGAGAACTTTAATTTTCTTTTGTTTCTCAGAATTTCTATTACATCTTTTCTTTCCTGAACTTTTACTCTAAGTGGTCTTGTTTTCCCTTTTCCTTGTTGGCCAATTCTTTCAATCTTGTTTGCTTTTGTTTTTACTCCAATTTCTTCTAAGATATCTGCAATGGCTTTCTGTTCCTGTCTTCCTTCTTTGATCCCTTTAATAATGACATTTCTTTCTCTTTCTATTTCTCCATTTATAATCTTAATTTCTCTTTTCATTTCCCCCTTTCCTGTTTTCTCTACAATGTCTTTCCAGGTGGGTGCAGCCTTTTGCTCTTTGTTAAGGTCAATTACCTCTAATTTGGATTTTAATACCTTGTTTTCCTCTTTTAGCCCGATGATATCTTTCAGCAGTTCTGCTGTACAGAATCCGCATTTAAAATCCCCATTTTCTATCTGCCTTTCACCTGTAATGTTCGTCCAAATGCCCTTAATTTAATATATAGTATAATAGTTTATTAAAACTAAAACTGATTAAAGAATTTAAATATAATTCATGAATCTCAATATTAACTGGATATCCATCAGTATACTAGTTTCGGAGTTGTTTCCCTTCATCATACAAAACAGGACCATCTGATTGGAATGAAGATGGAATGTCCTGGTAATATTTATGTTTAAGAATTATATTTAATTTCTTATATTTATTTTGTGTTTTTGAGGGTTCCTAATTAAATATTTTCAAACCAAGTGTTACTTAGACGCAGGTTAATAGAATGTCTATAAACACCTGCATATTGTCATTAAATCTTCAACATATTGGCTTTATAAATATATCTTATAAGCATAGATGTTGGTGAGCGAGGTCATATGTCCAGCCGTTAAAATGCCTGCATACTAATTAGAAGATCGCGTTTTTAAAAACACCCTGTATAAATGAATGGCAAATACCCCGAAACGTATAGATGGAGGGCTCCTAATATTGCTGTTTAATGACTTACATATATTTAATTTCTTAATTTTATTTTGTGATGTTTGGAGGTTCTCAATTATAATATACTTGTTTAACGATTGTATTTTTAAAGGGACAATCTGTTAGCTGTTTTTATATAAAACACTGCATCGCTTTGCATTATTTTCTATCTAATAAAACTCTAAACACGAACTTAAAGTTAATTTTTAAAGCTTTGATTTTATTAAGAAGGATTTAGCTTGCCGGCAGTAAAAATAAATGAATTTATGTTATATTCTATAACAGATATTGATTGTTAATATTTACTTTAAATAGATACATAACGAATTTTTAAAATGAAAATTCGTTTTTATAAATACCGTATCGTTATTTTACTTGTTTATTCTTTGATTTTAACAATATATTTAATCTATTCACACACAGGTAGGTCAATATAATAAGAATGAAATGCATCAAATATGAATTTCGGATTAATTATATAAAAGGACAAGATGCGAATTACTTTTTTTAGAAGAAAAACCATCAATGACAACGACAACCAATGCTGGAGAAGCTCTATTGCCCTTTCTCAAGCTATTATCTCCTTCCCCTTTAGAACTGAAAGACTGCACCTATAATCAGATAATTTAAACTACAATGAAAGTATTCAAACTTTTATTTAATTTAATAGATATCTTCAGTACACTTTTAATTGAGCATTATTTATATTTAAAATATTACATTTAAATACAAATTGACATGCTCTTAATATGCTACAGTGAGCAGTTGTATAATTATAAGTTTTTTATGTTTTGTAATTATGTACCCAATTTAATTTTTTTTTAATATGACAGTCCTAGACCTAGTCCTAAACAAGTTAATTATGATAACTTCAGCTACTGACTGAGATTTTCTTTTAAATTACTGAAATAGTAGAACTTGTTTTGCAGGGTCAATTTATTGAGATCAGCTTGCTCTTCAGCAATTTATCAATTTTATACCATTATTGTTTTCACACTAATTTTATTTAGTTGGGTGCATCATTTTCATTACATTTGGGACTAACATGGAAATATGATTTTTTTAAAGGTTCAACACCTGAACAAGTACTGCATTTATGCATCATACATTCCAGATTTCAAACTCTGGCATAAGTAAGCTATGTAGGTTCAGTGAAAATGTGTAGTTTTAATTTGGGTTCTGATATGATCTTGAATTTTCTAACAATTTCAGATACATTGATAATATCACTATCAGATTTCTAGATATTTCTAAAGATATCCATCCTAAAGATTTAATTCTTGAACAAAGTAAAAGTAATGGATTAAGAGATACATTTCTTGATGTTGAAGTTGTAAATAATCAATTTCATAGTAAAATTTATCATTAAGTAGATGATTTTTCTTTTGAGGTTGTTAACATGCCATTTTTGACAGTAATCTTCATTCTGTTATTGGATATAATTGCCTCTACAGACAACTCATTAGATATGCTTTTATATTTCTGTTTCTATAAAGATTTTGTATTTCATTTACAATAAACTTAGAAAACACATAAAATCTTTTTATTTGAATTTAGTGTCAATTTTAATTTAGCTAATTACACTTCAAAAACCAACCTTGTCTTGGTACTATTGCTGATCTTTTGGATTTTGCCAATTTTGATATTGGTATTAAGTCTGAATCTAATTTACCAGATACTAAGACTTATATTAATTCTGATTTTATCAAATCTTTTCAAATTCAAATGTTAGCATTTCTGTTAATGCTGTTAATTCAGCTATATTAATAATTTTTTCCTATTGTCACATTTCTTCAAACATTTACATATTTTAGGTAATACTTGTTATTTAAATAGTTTAATTCAAATATTTAACTTTCTTAATATTAATGGTTATTTAAATTTATTTTTCATCTTACCAATATTAATAATGGTTCATATAGTTCTATCAGGTTAAGTTATATCAAAG
>JAUYWI010052300.1:0-17820 GCA_034780595.1 Parotoplana pacifica
GAAATGGCTACTTCTATCAAAAAGTTGCCTTAATTTGACAATCTTCATAAAACACTTACTTAACATGCAGTTAAATAGGGGGGGGTTATTAATTGGCGGGGCTGTATGTCCACCTCTACTCACAAACAAATGAGAGTAGTTTTGGAATTTTGTGGAAATCACAATAGAAAAAAGTTGCATTCACATAAAATATCAAGATTGTTAAATTTGATTATACATATAACCAAGATAATGGTGAGATCGAAATTTCTATTGGAATGTTTTACATCCGGAAGAATCAACATTCCACAAAATTCTTCCACAGTTTTGTTTCAGTTCTTGAAAGCTTGGACTGTTTTCTTTGTTCACAATAAGTTTGTAACTTTAAAAATGGTTTAAAAATGTAATTAAATAGTTCTATATTTTGCGCTGTGGTGTGTTGGGTTATAAAACCTGTCTTTACTGATGTTTTTATTGATTTCAAGGAAAGAGTTCAATATGCTAGTTATAGTGACAATGTAATATTTAAGTTTTAACATTTTGTACTTTTTCCGATAAATTTAGTATTAATTTACAAGTTTGCTAACTGTGACCGTTTTTTGTATTGATTTCTCTTCATGAATTTGACATTTTTGTCACTTTTATTCTTTTTGCTTGCAGTGCTTGTCAGTGCTCAATTACTTCGCCTCTATTCAGCGCACATTGACCATCAACGATCAAGGTCTTTCACTGGGAACGGAAGGCACTTATGATAAAAGGTAAGGCCGATTTATATCGCGCGCTAGCTTTTTTATGTCAATAGTGAGGAGACATTTGTGAGAATTCGGTGTCTACTTTTCTGATTTTAGTACTCAGAATCATCGTACTGGAAGTGAAAAAGAAGGTCTCCAAGGCGGATCTGGTAACATTGGTTGTCATGGATACCTATATCACACACCCTGGGAGTTTAAGTGAGTCACGTATTTTTAGACGCCTAAGCAATCAGCTGATGACTGACCTTCTTATTGTGTCTGTCTATATTTAGAGTCAGCGAAGTAGAATTCATGCAATTTTCAGAGGTTGAGAATCATGATGACTTCTACTTCCACGAAGAGGGCCGTATTCACGTCCGTGATCAGAACGGAATCTACATTGTTTATGATGTGGCTTTGAAACAATTTGAGTAAATATCTTAATTTTATTATTATTTAATTATTGAATATTTTCTGCTGCTACCAATAGTAGGGTCGAAGTTTAATTAAATTTATTTTAGAACTTTGGAACAAGATCTGTTGTTGATTTCAACTTATTACATCGAGAAGGATAAACTTCTCCGAAATGCGTCCAAATTTAAGCGAAAACAAACTAGAAGCGACGTGAGTTTAGAAATTCTATTTAGGTTGGTTTTTTATTTATCTTGTTGTTTTGACTATTTTTGTTGCTGAATTTAGGATGAGGGACAAAGCGATTTCAACATATCGCACTATGCGCATCGGGAAGTGGATAGATTTGGTGTGCTTTATGATATCTGGTCCAATGAGGCTGCCTTTATGGAGAGCAAAAAAGCTGTAAGCGGTTTCAATGATTTGAAATTAATACTTTTAATCGTATGCTAATGATTTGAAATTTATGAGTTTGAATCAGAGACAGTGCATGTATTAGTGGTAAGTTTGAACAGGTTTGTTTATAATGTGGTCTAGTGAACATTGTTTGCTCCATTGGTAGTCCTTTTTCATGTCCCGCAAAACATCATCTGAGCTCAAGTTAACTCAAAGACCATACCTGCGAGAAAGCTGAAATTAGGCGCAAGTTATAGAAAACCCTTCATGCTTCTAACAAATGTTTTTGAGTTGTGGCGAAGCTACCTACACTTTATACAAATCCAAGAAAACCAGTAAACATTTTTGGATGTAAAACCGCCAAAAATGTCACTTTATATTTATTGTACGGGATTGGTGCTGCAGCTATCCTACAAAATTCGACTATTGAGCATCTAATAAATGAATCAAATGAAAGTAGGTGCAGTGCAACATGCTCTATGAAGCGTTTAAAGTTTCAACTGCGATTATCACAATTGGACTTGTTCGAATATACCCAAACGAATTCGCAGTTTGGTATAACTTTCTTATCCCTAAATAATGCAAGGTATTTGCTACCAACGATACCAATTTGAATGTCTATAGTATTTATTGGCTGGCAAAAGACAACCCCAAAAGTCTGCTTTTGTATCTGGGTGACTAGAGCCAGCCACAATATGTATGGGGAGTTGTGCAGAGCCCCCCTCCGGCAGAATTACACATTTTTATTGGGGTGCCAAGGACATCAGAGAACAAAAATCATAAAACTTGGTAGGTATAGGATAACAGCCTCTACGAGCCTCACTTAGTCGAAATACAAAGTCACAATATCCTATTTTAAAACTATGTTTATATGTATGCCGTAATTTACTGCTCATTTGACGGGGATTTGGGAGCAGAGCCCCAACCGGCAGCATTTGATTTTTGCAAGGGTTCTAAAAACATCAAACTACAATCAAAAGAGAAATTCATGCTGCAGAATAGCCTGACGAACTATTGAAGTCGAAAACCGGAACCACAGAATTCGATTTTTTTTAAATACTTTTCAATTGGTGTCCAAGTTTTTGGACAACTTACAGTTTCCTGTTGGGCATGGCGCGAGCTTAAACTTTTAGAGCGTGGGGCTTAAATTGTAGTTTCCAATTTGGACTTGGGTGTGTTATGGGACATTAAATTTGCTTTCCAGTGCCGCAATCAGTTTACATAATTCACAACTTCTGAAAAATCAGATTTTTTAGATTCTTAAGAAGGTGGGGCTGCAACTGACAGTAAACTGGGTGCTGGGGATTGCAAGCAGCTCATGTTGGCAACTTTGAGGTCCAATGGATCAAATATTATTCGTATTCATATCCCATGTATAATTATTATTTAGATGATGGACGTTTATATGGAAGCTTATCAGAATACTGTTAATCCCATGGAGAGACGCCGAATGGCAGGTGCAATGACCGACTTAATGTTCCTCAGACCTAGGATTGATTTCAATCAGGATTACTTTGTTAGCTCCTATCGTCTCGAGTGTGTCATTCTGCGATCCAAGCTGGAAATATTTAAACGCTACCTCAACCTTTTGGTTTGTAAAATATATTACTAACTTTAATATGCTCATACTTTATAAATTATTATTTAACACCTGAAATTTTAATAAAATATATTTATATACCTACTTATCCTCACTTTTGGATTATGATCTAATTATACGATTTTCATGCATTCATTTATTAGTTCTGTACAAATATTAACAATATTACAAATGAGTAGTAAATAAAGTATAAGAGGAAAAAATGTTTTAAATTTAGATAAACGAACAACGAGAATATCTTCAAAGTGTATATAACAATGACATCGAAGGATTTGGGCTTCCATTTGAAGTTATAGAAAATAATTTGATTTCAGTAAACGCAGACGAGTAAGCTTTTGAATTAGTCAAGAATGTATTAGTAATAAATCTCAGCTTAGAAGTGTAATTTGGTTTTTATTCAGGAATAGTTTGAAGAACGTGTACTTGATGGAATTTCACAATATCATGTGTACGGTGTGCCAGATAAACCAAGCCATATCGTTGGCCTATAAGCGTGTACACAATCTTGTGCAGCCCAAGTACATTATTGACGAGCTGCACCTGGAGCGGAAGTTGCTGGAACGGGTAATATTTGAGTGGCACTCGATGGAGAATGTGGGCACCTCTTTTGCTCCGAATATTCAACGAGATGTAAGTCAAACAATGGGACCGAGAAACCTATAAGGTTTGGGGGGGGGGAGAGAAAAGTGACTAATATTTTGAAACAATATTTAGAATCTATGTGTAGCATGCAAGAGACCATTTAAGGAGTTTGTGTAACATGAGAGGTAATCCAAAGTTGTGTAACAAAGAGATATTTATGTAAGTGAGAGGTAGTCAGCAGTCCGATAAAGGGACTTTTGTGACAATATTGACAAACTTCAACTATTTCAGTGAGTTTTCTAAGTGTTTTCGCTATCTACTTCAATAGTGGGAGAAGCTTCACAATTTGGGTAACGCGAGAGACGATATATGTCTCACAATTCGTGTCATATAACAGACAGACCAATATAGAAAACTTCAATAAATTTGTAAGACACATGACTCTGTCTGAGGTTTTCAGCGTGTATCATTCATTTTTAGCTTTTTAACGGTGATTTCTGTGAAGATCCGATTTTGATGACCAAGATGACCAAGACTGAGCTTAAGGCCTTTGATGCTAAGAACACAAGAGGCGACAAGAAGACTAAGAAGAACAAACTCTTGGCCTCTCTGGTGCGCATTCTAGATCTGGTGTTGGTTCGAGAACGTATTATCGACAATGCCTGGCATACTAAGGTGCTGTCTAGAATGTACAGAAAGTTCGCTGAGGAAATGGGGTACGGTGAGTTTCATCTGTTCACTCGCTACATTCAGTTTGAAGCAGCCAAGAAGAAGGAGTTTGCCGACACTACTCGTCCACCCGTCTTCATTACCAGTATTCAAGAAGATGACGCAGCCGTGGATAAGTAAGTTCAGCTGGTTTTGCAATTGAGATCATTTGACATTTGGTTTTGTTTTGCTGTGATGTTAGTTTGTATTGACACTACATTTTAGATAAACTAGTAACTAAAGTCAACCAATGAGCAGCTTGTTAAGTGTTATCCATAAAGTTTGCAAAGACCCAGTTTTGTATCTTACATCATAGTATTTCACTTGTAGGTTCTCGCCATCAGCTTTACCTCTGGCCATTAATGAACTGGACGAAGTTCACATTGGACGATTTTCCTTTAAGGATGACGAATCTATTAGAAAAGTAAGTTGGTTTGTATAGGACATCCCCCCAGTTTTGTTTTTCTTTTACCTATCGACTGTTATTGATCTATATTCCACTGTTCCAATTCTTGTGATTCTTTGTTCTATTTCAGCAACTGGAAGGCCATGGTCTAGAGAACCTGATGACGGTGTTGAAGCTTCAAGTTGCCCACAAGAATGGCCTAGCGGCTGCGGTTCTACTGGCTTACAATTGTCATCCAAATGCTTTCCTTATAGAGATAGCGTGAGTTAATTCTTATCCAAATACTTGGCTTACAGAATTGTTATGAATTAGCCTAAAGTTCTTCCTATGTGGCTAAGTGGAGTTTCAATGTCGATTATCATATAGGTATCGATACTTGTCTGGAATGCGACACACCAAATGAAAAAGGGACACCAAATGATATTTAGATATACCAAATGAAAAAGGGACACACCAAATGATATTTAGATACATCAAATGATAAAGGGAGATACTAAATGAAAAAGGGAGATACTAAATGATCAAGGAACACACCAAATGATAAATGGAACACACCAAATGATAAAAGCAAATGTATTTTTCCATTCACCTAACAATTGTTTAGGTTAAAACCAACTGTTACATTGGCAAAAGCAACCTTGCCGCAGTCCGTTGTTGAATATTTGTTGTAGGTATATTTTCTACATGCTACACTTTCATTTTCCACGGTCTGTCTATTTCTATTCAGAGGAAAGAAAGCTGAGGAAAACATGTTCTATAGTCAGGCCGGCTCTCAGGTTGATCGAGGTCAAAGCGCTTTCGGTAAGACTTTAACTGTAGCAGCAGAGAAAATCGATGGCTCACAAGAGAAGATCACCCAGCTGCAATCAACCTGCCAGGTGCCACAATCAGGGATCTCTCAGGTACAAACACCTAACGCCAACAAAACACCGATTATGTTCACTTCCAATATGCACACAACAGCTGCGAGCACATTCAAGAATTGGGATGCTGAAGCTTTCTTTTCGATACAGTTGGAAAAAGTAAGTTTACTGAATTGATAAGAGGTATGCTGGTTCATGATTGGCAGTGTGCATGTCCAATAGAAGGTATGCTGGTTCATGATTGGCAGTGTGCATGTCCAATAGGAGGTATGCTGGTTCATGATTGGCAGTGTGCATGTCCAATAGTAGGTATGCTGGTTCATGATTGGCAGTGTGCATGTCCAATAGGAGGTATACTGGTTCATGTAAGTCCACTGAATTGAGAGAAGACATTGTAATGGCCAGTTCGATAACACATCTTGTTTGCCGAGTAGTTATTTGATGAGAAACTGTATGTTGTGACATCCATGCACATTCGTTGTATTGCAGATACCAAGCCGTGATCGTGTAACAAATATATTTATCAACAAGACCTCCAGCTCAGGAATTCTTAAGAATCCAATTGAAACGGCAAAACTAAAACGGTAAGTGGATCATTTGAAGATATGTCCTCCATATTAGTAGTATATTTTTGGAATAACATTTTTTTGGATTTAAGAATACAATTTAATGCCCGGGAGATATTTGGCAACATCGATTCTATCGGTGTACGTTTGATATACCATTAAACTATTGTTTGAAACGAGGTTTTTTATATAATATTTGTTAAACAGATCATGACAAAAATTAGAATGCTATTATTGAAAGTTTTTCTCTGTTATTTCCAGTGATGTGCTTGGCAAATTTTGTGAAGATTTCGGTGAACGAATCTTTCAATGCTCGCTGCGAGCGCAGATTGTGGATTACTACAACAACATTGCGAGCCTCATGACCAAAGTGCCCACGGTTTTGTGAGTATAGCTATATGCTTGTTGAAACCATAGATATTGAATTATATAGATAATGCTATGTATATTTTTATTTCTATATGCTTCAATATCAGTTGAAAATTCTCAGAGTTTGGCCAGTCAGAAGTCACTTTCCTCCTATCTTGGTAGAAAGGAATCCTAATAAAGGGCCGCCCGGGGGCCTGAGAATAACGGCAAGCAGCATAGTACGCTTTAACCCTCATCAATCTGTCGGTTGGCGCAATCCACCTGGCTGTCTACCTGTGTAGACAATCGTATTTTAGCGATTTTGTTTGCTATCCTTGCCGCTAACTTTTACTGGGATTTATTTTGCTAATACATTTATTCACAAAAAACTCGTTTGTCTCAAAAAATGATATTTATCATAAGTGAACAAATTTGTAAGTATAGAAACAGCAATTGAGAAATGAAGCTTACAAAAAATGAACAAATTTATAGTTTCACTAAAATAGATGTC
Source organism: Parotoplana pacifica (assembly GCA_034780595.1). Lineage (NCBI taxonomy): Eukaryota > Metazoa > Platyhelminthes > Proseriata > Otoplanidae > Parotoplana > Parotoplana pacifica. The sequence continues at coordinate 7,102 of JAUYWI010052300.1, forward strand.
ATAATTTAATATGCTAGAACTGACGAAATCTAAATAGAGTCAGGGCAGTTTTGAGTAATTTGTTCATGAGTTGAACAGACCTGGTTTCGACAATCAGTACACATATGTTGTGTCAATTTTCGACAATTTGGAATGTGGTATTTTCTAGGAGCACCTCCGTCTTCCACTGGATGTTGGGGCAAATCCATAAGCAAGAAACATACTCTTCCTCTGGCCATTGATGGCATTGTTGTTATATCCTAACTGACATGTTTTTAGCAGCCAGTTGCCCAGACAACATCCTGATAAAAATCTTCCGAGAATGCAAATAGTTATTATCCTTCATCAAGAGGTAGCTGTTCACCAATGCAATATCGACCATATTATAAAAGTAGACCTTCGTGTAACGGTTGATCTTTTGCTTGCATGAAAAATCAGATACTTGGCAGCCAATATGTCTACACCAGATTTGCTTGTATTATAGTCGAGGATGACTTGTGGCTTTCTATCCTCTCTGTCGTGACTGACATCATTTAGTGAATGGAAGGAACCATTAACAGGACATTTTTATTTCTTTTAGGGCATGATTCTTGCATTAAGATCCCATAAAAATCTAGATTTGAAGTGTGTTGGTACACTTTGTAGTTTTCATCATAGTGGGGACATCTTGACGATTTGCGGTAATAGTTCCTGTACATGTGAATCCATGACCCAACATGTCAACAAGCAATTAATGCGATGTGAAATATCGATCCAGGAAAACAATTCTGTTTGAACCAAAGTATGGCTTGCACGTTCTCCATCCCGTCTTGAATACAAAAAGAAATTCAATGTGAATCCGTTCTTTGCACCACAGAGACAGAACAATTTTGTTCCATATTTCGCCGGTTTCGATGGCATATACGCACGACCAGGGGTGTAACATCGAAATGCATATAACTGCTCGTCTACTGTCAGAGTTCAGACACTCAGATGACAAGATAACGGCGAAGATTACCTTTAAATAGATTCCATATTTCCCGAATTGCTGCCAGATTATCAGTTTCCTGCCTTCGAGTAATTTTGTTATCAAAAGTAAGATGCTAGACAAAGTCTTCAAAACGATTTTTCGCCATTGGATAATGATAAACGTGTCTGCTGTCCCATTTATTGTACAATGAACCAATTGATGTTAAGTTATTATGATGCACTCCGGCTCGAATCACTCTTATCAAGAGTTGTCAATCGTCTATTATTGACCCTTATTGCAGTTCGTAACATTGGCTCATCAATGAATCGACTGAAAGCATCATACTCATTTCTTGGACACTAAGTCGAACTGGGATAAAAATTGATTACGTTCCTCCTAAGCAAGCGGACTGCAAGGACTTCCCTGCACCACAGAATTTCTATTTGGCGATGTGTAAATTTCTCAGGCATGAATTTTCACTTCTTCTGAGATAACTGAGTCCTCTTCACTGCTAATTGAGTGTTCCGAATGCATTTCGAGCTCTCCCTCATGGGGTTCATTATACAGACTAGCTTTGTCCACATCCTTAACTGAATCATTGTCAGGATCAATTGGATTGGTCTGCTCAGTCTCACTGTCTTTCAGAGTCATTGGTGCTGCCACTGCTTGCTTCTTTCAAAGCCACAGCCTCATCTAATGTAATTCTTCGACGACAAAGCATTTTATCAATCACAGTGGACTTTTAGATGAACTTTATTTAGCTAATCCAACAAAAAAGATAACAAATTGATCACGATTAGGTAAACTATGTCAGGAGTTTACTAGCATGTTATTCCTTTGTTTATATGCGTTAGAGAAATATGTATAAGGCCTAATCCAATTTGAGCATATATTATTTTTACCAACTAATATAAACAGAGCTATCAAAATTGGAAGAACGCAAGTTGGTGGGGAGACCATTGATGAAGTGGATAGGTTCCAATACCTAGGATCGATCAAGAAGAATGATGGAAGCTGCCGGATGGACGTGAGAACGAGAATTGCTATTGCGAAAACAAAAAAAAACTGTTTGAGATGCACTGCCAACTCAGTTAAAAGTGAGGTTGTTGAGAGCCCTGATCTTGTCAATCATCTCCTATATGGTGAAGAAGGATGGACCTTAAACCTGAGAATCAGCTACAGAGAGAAGAAAACAAATGCTAGCATCTTTGAAGAGCTAAGAACATCCCCCCTCCTGTTAAGATACATTCGAAAAAGGAAACTATCCTTCTATGGACACCAATGTAGAGGAGGGGGCTGCAACCTCACAAGAGCCATTCTGCAAGGCAAAATGGAAGGCAGACGTCGAAGAGGCAGAAAATGGTCTAGACTGAGTATGGATTTAGTCAACTCTACAACAAAGGATCGCAAATCTTGGCGGATCATTTTAAATGTGCATGTCGTCATCGTCATCATCATTATCATCATCAATATATGAACATTGGTATAATAATTTCAAAAAGTACGCATCCCCATTTCAAAAAATAATATCTGGTGACGTCATAGAACAGACTAACAGTTAATATCTCTAAAATTTAGCAGTATAGCGCCCATAAATATATTCAGAGCTAATAGGAAATGTACCCGATCTACAGGAAAAACATTTTCAAGGTCACACGGAGCAATCTTATGACGTCATAGAATGTTTAGCCAAAAGCTTGGAAAAATAAAATAAAATAAAATCTAGACATACATAGAAGCATTTTGTTCAATATATCATCATCAGGGTCAAGGTGGTGCAGGATTGTTCTGAGAGGTGCTGGGAGCTATTTTAGCAAGTCCTTGAGGCGATAATGTGGCTTCAATTTATTCAATGTCTCATATGTATATTCTAAGAGAAATGTCTATCCTTATAATGCCATTATATTGGGATGATAAGCATTTACTGCCCACTTAAAGGAACCAAAGTGGCCCTCATAAATGAAAATACTAGTAGGTTAGGATTATTTATTTTCCATTCTCTTATCACTAATATCTGTCTGCTGAAATTTAGTTTAATTAATTATTTGGTACTTTTAGTTTCAAATATCATTTCTGTATTGTAGCCGATTTTTTAATGTTTTAGTCAAAATTTCTTTACCCCTGGTTTCGAAGATGAGAGCAAAAGTCCTAATGATGACGCAGACCCAACAAAGACCAATCCGAGAGAGCTACGTAATCGTCCAAACCGGGTCCTCTCATCTGATGGACAGCGATTTCTTAATCTCTGGTTTATTCCTAATTACAAGGTGAGCATTTATAATTATTTGAATTGATAACACATCACTAGGTTTATTCAGAGATTATTACCAAAACCGGTTTCTTTATTTTCGTGGAACAAGATTTTTAATTTGCATATATTTGTGTTCCTCATCGTTAAGTAGTAGGTCCATTCAGAGATAACCATATATTGGAGTCTCTCAATTTATGTACTAGGTCCATTTATATAATGGTGTCCCTCAAATTTGTGTACTAGGCCTATTCACAGATACATATACACTAAAGAGCAAAAGTGTGACGTAGTCCAGATTTTTATGTTTATATACGTGCATAGTGAGAAAGGAATACAATTGAACTTCTGAAATAAATCAATAAATTTAACTCATTTTAGGAATTTACATGATCTATTTTTAGCGCTAATAAACTTTTCTATAGATGGTGTGTGAACGGAATTTTCGTGATCTATTTTTAGCTATTATGACTTGCTTAGCAAGCTAAAATCTATGCTCGTTAGTGTATGTATATGGAGTCCCACAACGTTATGTACTAGGCCTATTAACTGAGAGAGGTAGACGTGGTCTATTTATAGCGAGATAGATTGGTCACATACATTTCTAAGTATTGTTTTATAGATGTAAATCTTGAAGTAAATATTTTTGTGTATACGGTGATAGAAACCGTCTATTTATTGATTCAAATTACTATTTATTTCTAGGAAGTTCTGATGGTTTTCAAAGATATGGAAGACGAAGCCTGCACTGTTGCGTTGACACACATGGCGAAGATTGTTGGTGCATTTCACGACATTTTGCATTATTTAGTGGCCCATGCTCGACTGGGAACATGTCGTGCTCGGTTGAGCTCCGAACAGAAGATGCAGACTATCACTACAGATTGGGGTGGTAACGAAGGCATCGGTAAGTTGCATAACTAGTGCTTGTTGGCAAGAGTTGTGATTAGATAATTAGTTGTGATTGGGAGATCATTTGTGACTGGTTAATCAGTTGTGATTGGATGCCTAATCAGCCCTTGTTGGCTAGTTGTAATTGAATGGTGTTAAATCTAGATCTCTCTTTTCCTTCTTACCAACCCCACGTAGATGTGAACATTAGTGTTACAAAAATGGACCAAGAAACTGAAGATTGCTCAGAAATGAAGAATAATGCTAATCGTAAGTGTCAGCGAAGTTGCTGGCAATGCTTATGATCGCCAAACAACTTGTGTTTCAATCATGTTTGTTTCTGTTTTTGTTATTCCTGTTCTAATTTGAATCAAATGTTATGAACTAAACGGGCACCGGTTCCAGTTTTCTGTGCCTTCATTTCAGAGTACTGGAAAATAAATTGGATTTATGAAAACATGGACTATGATGGCGGCGTTATGTCTCATCTATGTGAGTTAGGACGGATCGCCAATTCTTTTGAGGTTTTTGTTGTTCGTTTGGTTTTGTTTGTGTTTGTGTTTTTGAGCTAGATTGTTCATAGTGCCATCCCATAGTTGATAAATCAAATGTATAGATTTTATTATTTTGTCAATTTCAGTACGACCCTAAAAGATTACGATGTTTTTTGTTTTTTCTAAAAGTACGCATATCTGTTTGTTTATTCTATTGACCGAACTAATAGTAACTCTTTTGTTGTGTCATTAAAAAGCCACCGAATTGCGCGAAATTCAGCGTCAAATTGACCATCTTAGCGACCCTAGGGACCCGGCCTTAGTGGCAGAAATGCTCAAGTTGAAGCGGGAAGCCATGTTTCTTGAGTGGGACGTTTGCGTTCGTCACGTCCTGCGCGAGACAACTCTGGCTTCTGACAACCAGGCAGCCTATGATGTAAGTCAATTTGGTTATTAAACTGAGTTTTTGGTTTCCATAAACAAAAACGTAGGACCTATCCATAAGATATGGCAATCAATAACCAATAACAACACAACAGGGAGAGCTCTGTTAGCCCAAAGCAGCCACTCTCTCAGTGTAATGAGATGGCTTCTTTCTTTTCAAGTCAGCTAATTGGATATTTTATTCGATTTAATGCAAAAGGTGGCACAGAAAACGATAATTGATTATTCTTTTTTGAATATCATTGTAATAACGAAAGTCAAAAAGGTGTACAATTGTTATGTCAATTCTAATTCCATTTCTTGTTCAACATAAATATTTGTATTCGATACAATGATGTTTACAAAGGACGAATTGTGTGAGAAGGCGTAACGCTTAGTGAGAAAGGATTCAATAATATAACATATTCTGTTACATTTCAGGCCGTGACAGAAAATATGCACTACGCCCTGATTGAGTTGAGTAATGCCCAGGTCGCCTCTTTTTCTTCCATTGGTCTCAACGTGCCTGAGCCAATGGAAGCCAGAGATGCCAGGGCCGTTGAGATGTATCCATGGAGATCCTACATCAACTGCCACGGGGAGATGACCATTATGTATCCCCCATTCCATGCCATTGAGTACAATATGCAGCTGTGCCTCGCTGGACTAAGATCAGTAGATAGGTCAGTCAGAAACAATTAGTTTTATAAAAAATCCTTTATAATATTTATATACACAAACCACCAGAGAAAATAATGTAAGTACATAATCACCATTTTTTCAACGGTATCATGGCAGTGGTATTACGAAGAGCTTCGAATTCTTTTGAAAGTAAATGAGTCCAAATAGCCCGGAATAAAAGTTCTTACTTCAGCTATTGTTCTCAATGATTGACCTTTTCGTTTGGTTTTCAAGTTTCAGAAAACGAATCACAATTTTTTTAGAAATTGTTGTTGTTACAAAGCGATAAATCAAAACCAAGTAACTCATTTTTTTAATGTTTTCTTTGCATATTTAAATAGAATAACACTTTCTACTTGATGTGATCGCTGCCCACTTTTCGCCAAATTTGGATTTTCAACTATAAAAAACACAGATAACCTACTTGGCTTTGATTTACGCCAACTCCATATAGTCCCACCCGATCTGAACTTTGCCTATTTTGGACTCCTTGAACTAGGTATGAACTTTCGAAAGAATTCGATGCACTTCGTCTTGATATCATTGAAACAATGATGATAGTAAAAGAACGCATTTCCAGGTCACTTTATACAAGTGCGCGGGTAATAAATTAAAACATGTAAACATTTTTTTCCATTTTTAAACTAAAATTGATTTCAGACCTGTTGTCCATGGTGAACTGTTGGCACTGAATCTGATGCTGGAGGATGTAATCCATCAGGGCGATTTACGAGAAATCAATGCTGGCAACACAGTCGCCATGAACGACACTGACCAGATTCTTCTCATAGGGAAACGCTACCAGGATCGGGATAAAAATAAAGGCGAGCAGCTCAGGGTCTTTTACATACACCCCAACTTAACGTATCCTTGCCCCTAGGTGTATTTGGGTACCTCTCACTTCGCCTTACCATTGTTATAACTTAATCCGATTTCGTAAGGCGAAGTGAGATGACACCGTGTATTTTGCTTATTTTACAACATTCCAGAAGAGTCTGTACTCCGTTCATATAAGGAAAGTTATTATTTTACTCAAGATCCCGTTTAGGCGGGAGTGGAGCTACGAGAGGTTTGATAATTCTCTCCGTAACCAAAGTTTGGTCAATTTGGCATGTAGTACACTTCGAGACATGCACGTCTTGCAAGTCTTGCATTTCACAAAATGGTCCCTATGCCTCCAGGGCTCACTCGATGCTAATAAAATATCAGGGGAAAAAAGTTGTATCGATTCGCTTTACATTTACACCACATAGGTACGTTTAAAATGATCATAAACATTATTCTATAAGGTCAAGTTATTTAGTTCACTGAAACTAACATTTTTTGTTATTTGAATGTTGATGTTGTGTATAGATTTATCATATGCAGGGGATAGAAGAAGTGGGTAGTATTTACAACCACCAAAAATGTAAGTTTCAATAAACCAAATAATTTGAAACTTTCAGAAAATATTTATCAGGGACATACTAAAGTTATGATATTTTTGGACATCAAGTGAATCGAAGTAACCTGTTTTCACCGATATTTTTTAGCATTGAGTGACCCATTGTGTGACCACAGAGTTTATGAGCACTAATTGTGCCACATAATACTTTCTATCTTGAATATGCCTTAATCATCTATTTGATATACTCAATTAATAAACTTTCCGTAGTCGATAGTATGATTAGATAAATATGTAATATTGTAATATTAAAACTACTACTTACGATAATTGACTAGTAAGTATCTATCTATCTTGTTCTCTGCCTTGTGGCAGGTTCATGTCTATTGATTACATTTTCTCCACTATTTCCAATTACGTGTCAATTCCTTAATATGACACTCTGTTAACATGTTTTTCCATGAGTTGCTTGGCTTCTTTTTCCTAGAAGTCTGTTTTTAATGACTGTTTTCAGTCGGTTTTCTCTTCTCAATAAGTGACCTATCCAATTTTTCTTAGGCTTGGTAATTGTATTTAGTGACTTTCTTCTTTCATTGATATCCGCTAAGATTTCTTCATTTGTCTTGTCTTGCCATGAGATTTTCTGCCTTCTTCTCCATGTCCACATTTCAAATGCTTCGATTTTCTTCTTATCGCTTTCATGTAGAGTCCATGTCTCAGAATCATATAGAACTATGCTCCAAATTAGTGTCTTCACTATCTTCTTTGTTTCTACTTTCAGCTTCATCGCTGAGTTTATTGATGAGTTGTACTCGTCCCGGCACAGTGATTTGCTATTGTCCTTTGACCATCCGTAAATTACACTTTTTGTATAAACCGTTACCTCATTCATTCAATGAAAAATGAAATTGTAATTTTGTGTTTTTGTTTGCAGGTGGTGGCACTGCCTCAGGTGTAAGTCCTTCACAGACCACCGGAACAAATGGGAAAAATACAAATAGTAAGTTAGGTGTCCATATGGATGGAGTTAGTAGGTGTCCATATGGATGCAGTTATTTGTCTGTTTCATAAATCTAAATAAATTGAATTGATGTGCCAAGCAATTGTCATCCATTGTGCGTTCTCTTGTAGCGAATACGGAACCTACAAACGCGTTGGAACGTATTTCGACCACGACACACCCCATCCAATCATACAAGGCCATCATCAAGTTCCTCATTATGTGGAAGAGGGTGGACTTTCTGAAATACGAGTGGGGCAAGAGGAAGATAGGCGTCGAGGAAATCAATACTCCTCAGAAATACAAGACCTTTTGGTGCGTTGATAATAGTTGTTTGTTTGTTTGTTAGATGTGAAGACGTTAGAAGGATTGATAAAGCGATGTTGTAGGATATTGCAGAGGCTGTAGTGCTCTCTGAAGATAACGTTCAATTAAATTGAAGTTCTAGAAACATTTCTTAAACTTGTACTGTCTGATACATGAGTAAATTCAGAATTATATTTGTGCAAAATGTATGCTGTATTTTATCTTATATTATAGCCAAATATGTAAAAGAATTTATTACAATAGAAACGTAGTTATAGCTATCCCTAATCCCTTCCTACCTGTTTATCAAGTATTAATTTCTTTTTCCTCTTTAGCAAATTGTACAAAACGGAGAAACTCTACCCGCTTATGAAGAGCTTAGCTGTCCAGTACGGTCAGTATCAGAACTACGAGATCGGGCCCATTGCTGATACGGATATGCACATCACACCCAAGGGCGTCCCTGAAGTAGTGGTGAAACTGAGGCAGGTAGGAAGGATTGTGGTGTCCAACATTTGTTTGATGTATGGGTTTGATTACAGGATTAGATTTGTTATTTTAGTTGATGAAATTGATTGAAACCTTTGAGACGAGTATGATCAACGATGTACGCAAGCGCATTCTGAGGCAGATTGATATTGTCGTCAAGGAGAGGAACAGAGAGGAAGGAAATCTACCTCTGGATCTGTGGAAGAAACCAGTAAGAACCTACCCTAACTATATACAACGGATGTGACCAAATGGTATTTCACTCAACAGGTTTACTTTCTTTGTTTCTAACCACCGCTCAAAATTGTTTACTTTTATGTAATATTGTGATGCTCGCACCTTTATAGGCGATGAAAGAGGTGATGTCCACTAAACGACCAATCATAGCCGAGGACTTCATTCACGAACTGATGAACGATTATAAAGAGGATGAGGGCAAGATCACCTTTGACAAGACACACCTTAACAAATGTCTCCAGAACCTGGCCACATCTGTCATGGTATCCAACAAAGAAGTTTACGAAAAGTACGTCCAAAATATCGTGTTCTTTTCACGTTTTCATGAAGATGTTGATGTTGTTCTAATGATTGAGATTTCCCATTTTCTACTTCAGTCATCTCATCTTTGGTAGGTGCCCACGAATACATATCATGACATAGTATCAATGTACGCACTTCACATCATTAGGCCACTTCCGAGTATCTCAGGCTTGGGCCTCGTTTATTAAATACCCAAAGACTTATACATAGATATCTACTTTGAATTGGCCTAGTGTCTCGCTTCATTTTATCTATATCCTCTATTGTCACTTGTAATTCACTTTATTTTTGCAATAAAAAAGCTTTCGTTTACCAAACAATGCATCACGCTAATTGTGAGCATAAATTCATTTTTTGTATTTTGAAAAATGAATTGTTTTTATATTTCTATCATGTCAAATAGTGTAACATGATCAATATTTTCAGTAAATTACATTGATTTCCTTATCAACCCTTTTTATTTATTGTTGGGCTTTGTGTATCTTAGTTGGTTCACAATTTGAATAAATTGGTAGATTCACTCAACAATCATCTGTTCTCCTATTTGTGTAGCATATTCAATGTAATATTGCAATAACATTAGAAAATGTTGATGACTGACTGGTTAATGGCACCTACAATGTTATTGATTTTAAATCTTGTGTTGCCAGTGAAGTTTTAATTGTCAATATTATGTTTGTTTTTTAATTTATTTTGAAATTTAACTTAGTAAAAATTTATTTATACTTTATGTTCACTCCAGTTACGCGTTGTATTACGAGAACCTGTTGAAACACCAGCACCAACAAATCTATTTACTGGAACAAGCCAAGCTGGACATTACCAATCAGCTCAAAGCAAGGGAACTTTCCACTGTTGTTGATGTGCAATTTCAGCTATCGGACCAGGCACATAGTCTCCTATTGGGTAATTAGATTTGTTCCTTTTTATTGAGTGATAAAGTTAGCTTAAATTTAATTGGGTAATACCTACTGCTAACTGAAATCTAATTGGATAATACTACAAGCTCTAGTATCCGTAATGAAAATACTACGTTTGTTCACTAACTGGAGGGTGCTTCATAAACAAAGATAATTTTTTTATATTGGTACAGCATATTCAGAGTGGCACGTAAATCTGGAAACATTGAAATTAGATAACAGCATATAAAACCAATAAATCCTGCATTTTGATTGGGATACATTTGTAACCAATCACCAAACAGAATATAATTTCATTAAATTCCTGTTTCCATATTTACGCGTCAACTTGTACGTATTAGTAGTAGTAGTGTAGTGTTCTGCCGAATTAGTTATTAGGCAGGTTCAATTCTATGGCATCCACTTTCTCCATCCT
>JAUYWI010052311.1:0-30451 GCA_034780595.1 Parotoplana pacifica
CTTCACGGTCCTTGGGCTAAGACCGTCTCCCTTGGGGACACCTTGACCACTTATCAGGCGGGTCGGAGATGGGTTGGCTAGTCCCTGACCACTTTCGGGACCCTGTCCACCAAATAACTTAAAGTGAATCACAACCGGGGCTCGAACCGGGTACCTCCCCATCCATAGTCCAGCGCGTTACCGGCTGCTCCAGTAAGTATTACATTGTGTAACAATACTTCAGTTGTCAATTGCCTACGATTGTACAATGCTGTGCATAGATTCATGCTCGGTAATTTGGCAGATTGTCAGATATCTATGGTCAAGATGTAAGACTTGAATGTCAATTAGTCACGTCTGTACGGCATCATTTTAAGTATCACTAGTATTGATTGGTGTGACGTTTTAGATATTTAAAAAATATCATTACATCCAAATCAGTCGACGTTCTTTACAAAAAAAAACACAATCAAATATTCCAACAAATGAACTGTTGAATAGAAATGACGAAATTACAGGCAAGGAGATATGATGGTGCTCTGTTAGTTATGAAGAAGGTTGGCTTACAGCTGGGCTATGAAACATGAAAGCATCCTACAGTGTAGCTTTGTGTAAACCCGACATTATCCGAGCAACATGGAAGGTTATATCATGTAACATACGCAAAGTGGAGGGGGAAATTACTTCAGAAATCTAGTCTCTTTCTTGGTGAAGTTGTCAGAGGTTTCTAAGATGAGCTTTGTTCTATTTTGAGGTGTAAAACTATCATAAAGATGAAATTTATAATCAAACGCTTTATATATCGACTTAGAACTGTGTCTTTATGATATTTAATGAATTAAACAGATAATCTAAGAACTATATATTTCATGCATTTGTTGTAAGTATTTTACATTAAAACTAAGTACAAATATTATAACAGTTTAGAATTTTTTTAAGGTAATGAACCCAAAAAGTGAAATGGCTATTTTATAGGATATAGTAACCTATATAATGCAAATAATTTTGTATTTAAATTAGTCTAGCTATAATTCGCTTTTATGTTTTAATATTTGCACTAGCTGCTAAACTAGAGATGAAAAATAATGAGATCGAAACCAGAAAATAAACTTCATAGCTATACGATTTAGCACATTTTTGTTATTTTATGTCCAAATTCAGACAAAATAGTCATCAATCTATCTTATATTTGCTGTAACAGATCTCAATTATCAAAGGTTGCAGAATGCTATTTACCCAAATTTAAATTTATCCTATCGAGTAGAAAATCAATTTAGCAAAGTTTTCATAAAAACAGTATTAAAATTAATACTATAACAAAGACATCATACACTGCCATTTCATAAGAATCAGTTGAACTACATACATTTAAGATACCTCTGTCTACTTATGGTTTCACTGATAAAGACAAGCTGATTTTACTACATAAGAACCTCAACAGGCTAAATAATAATAGATCTTATACAAACAAGTCCAACAAAGAGTATACATATACATATATACAGTAAATAATCCACAGTGTAAAATAAAAACATAACAATTAAACATTTAAAACAAATTTACTTGTTTTATTCTTTTTCTTCATCTAAATGATCTATGAAAAAGTAAATGAGCAGAAAAAAAAACAACATTTAGATCTTTACAAACTCACCATTATAATATATAAAAACCCAACTATTATCAATTTATCTAAGATACTGCTATTATATCCGATAAAACAGTAATATGATCCACTATTTATTATATTTACTGAGAAATCACATCCAACAATAAGCCACCATTATGAACTAATGAACCTTATTATAAAAATTTTAAAAATGAACCACTTTGCTTTAATTTCCACATTCTATTAACATAAGTCAATATTCAGTAATCTAGATTCTATACTGTACAGGCCACAGAATAACATTTATACAGAATGTCAACTCTCATTGGATTTACATCTTTTCTATAGTAACTATTTTTTTATAATAATTTGCTAAATTGAGACAGTTAAAAGTAGCACAATTTCACACATAGATTGATAAATTAAGGTATAATTTTGTTTAAATATATTAATTTATATCCAATGCAAAATTGTTAAATTTATGTAACAGTATACTGGTTATGACTATTTTATATATAATTACTATTTCTATTGAGGGCAATTCCAGAAAAAGTCAAATCTCTGTATGTTTAATACTTCATGGTACAGGCTATATAAAATCTAGAATAACAAATAGCCTGTAGAATGTGCAACCTAGAATAACCCATATTGATTTATGTTAATAGTGTGTGGAAATTTTTACAGAAATCAGTCAACTGCTTTTCAAGTAAACTATTACATTTTATTTTTTTCTTTATATCTAAAACACTGTTAACCAATTTCCACATATTAAGTAGTCAAAACAGCAGTGAAGCAGACTGAAATCAGATGGCAATTCCAAAAACTAATGGCATATATTCTTAGGATACACAGTTCATGAAATCTACCATTTTAATTAATTTACAAGTTAGATATTGAGGTATCATATATGACTAAGACATAAAAATGGCAGACAATACACAAAAGATAATTAGCTCTCAGAAAAAAACAAATTCTTAAACTAACTATGGTTTAAATCAGTATATGACTATACTAAGTAGGTAGGTAGAAAGTTCTGACACTTTCATCAGATTTTAGACCTACTAAATTTGCTTATAGAAATACCAACCTTAAAACCATAGCTTACCATCATATTCAATTTCATTTATTCTAAGTATTTTTTATATTAGTTTTACTATACCTAAATGAGAACATTTTACTATGCCTACTAAAGAATCACATAATTGGTCTATTTACTAAAAAACACATTGATTTTGACAATACCACACATTTTAGCTTATAAAAATATTAAAATGACAATGAAAAAGTAATGTTAATAAACATTCACTGATGATATTTTGAGAGACATAACACATTTACAAATCAACAATATTATCATAAACGACTTTTAATTTAAAAAATCAGAAAAATGGAATTGATTTCAGACTTACCTTGAACTTCTTTGGAATTAAAAAGTTTCACATAACAATTCATTGAAACTAAAATAAAAATACAAATTACTATGAGAGTGTATTGCATTAAGAATTTGAAAATTGTGATAACCCTACAAACACAAGGAACAGCAAAGGTAGTCGTGTTGATATTCAAAGATTTTTGTCTTGAATCCAGCATAAAATTTTATCCAAGGAAAGTAAAAGATGTAGAAATCAATGCCTATAAAACAATGCTAAAAGATAAATGATTTAATGCCTTTAAAGGGTAAAGATTCCTTGTCTACCCAGACATCATAACCATCACACTGCTATAGATATCACTTATTTTAATTGTTATTTGTTCTCTCCTTTAGGTGCTATTCCCTAAATAGAATAAATCATACAATGTTCATTAGATATTAGATTTAGTATGAATAATATCCTATTTTCTGTGATATAATGACATTGATTAAAATTGATAGGCTTAGCAATTAAAATAATCAAAACTACATTAAGAAATTTAATATTGATAATGTTAACTCTTGGAGGACTACCATATTTTCATACAGGCAGTATACTTCCAGTGGATGAATTGGCCTGAAATCTGATACACAGCTACTTTGGAAAGATTCATTGACAGATATTAGTTTTGAAACAAATCAAGTGTCTTTGCACTTAATATCAAAATCAGAATTACCACAAGCAATGATGCTGAAATTATCAATACAACTATTATTCAGGGATGAGTTTTTCTCTGCAGATTTGTGGAATTCCACAGATTTTGCATTTTTGGCTAAAAATTAAAATGTTGTACATCAGTAAAATAAGGTTGGCTGAGCCTGGGGCCAATGACATCATCAGCTCCAAAAAGTAAAATGTCTGATTTATTTCAAATTTAGGCACTCAGTAACACAAATCAATAAATATATTTTGAAAAAATATCAATTATCAATTTTTGTGCATTCCAATAAACTATTCATGTTTTATTGGGAAATTAAGTTTTCCATCTTTCTAATTTAAATATATAGAATTTCATTTTCATAAATGAGCACAAAAATTTGCATAACTTATTTGGATTAATATTTTTCAATGAAATGTTTGATACATTAACACCAAAAGCACCAAGTTTTTTTTAACAATTTTGAAATGCCATGATGTCAAACTATTTTTACCATTTTAATGACAATATTTATAAATTTCTCATAGAAAGGAAATAAAATTATACAATGATTATTTTCCTCAAATTGAGAAAGTTCAACTTTCCATACAAGGAGTGTCAGATATCTGAGTATGGAAATTATATGTTCTCAATATATGAATGCAATTTTGATTTATGTATCTATGTTATCAAAATTGTATTTAATTTTGATTATGATGAAGTGAGGCACTAAAAAAGTATAATTTACTGGAAACAATTTACAGAGTATTCTAACATAAATAATACTGAAGCAAACCCAACAGAAGAACAATTCTTACCATTTTTGACTATCTCAAGGAGAAAGATTTTGCTGCAAACCACAAATGTCAATTATGTTATAGCTTCAAATTGAATGTTTTTGATGATCTTACTTAAGTCATTTGAAGCTGGTTAGGAGAGAAAAGTTGCCAAAATTTTCACAAAAGCTGAATTACATCTGAACAAGTGTTTGAAAATATGGGGATGTGGATAAGCTATGTTTCCAAGTAATACAAAACAAATTTAATGTACCATTGAAATTTTGTACATTTCTCAAAAAATATGATGATTATTGACTAACTCAAATTCTGATGAAAGGCATATGTTTGAGACATATAGAAAGTGAGAATGGAACCAGGTATTATACCAAAAAACAAAGGGGTATCCATATATTTTCTAAATTCCCAACAAAAGTGGCAGAGTTTCTGTGTCTCAAAGACTCATCCAATTACATTAAACATTCATTCAGGCAACCATAAGCAACTGTGATAGCAGAACCAGAAGCCTCCAATTAAACATCAAAAAACATTTCAAAGGAAAAAAGGGTACATGCTCAAAATATGTAAACAACACCACAAAATGCTACAGAAAATAAAAAAAATAAAATATTACCAAAGAATCCAAGAACATCACATTTACTCAATGCCACAATGTCATCATAAATTTCTAGTAAAGCAGATGATGACTAGTTAAAGAATCTCCATAAATAACCTTGCTTTATCATCATATGTATTATTTAATATAAAATAAAATGGATAAAAGAACAACAATATAAAGTTAATTAGATATTTCGCCAAAGGCTTTATCAATATATTTATTTAACAATGAATAAATTTAAATATCAAGTTGACAATTCAAAAAGTAATAGATAGGCAAGACATAGATCACGAAAAAAATAAACATAAAGTAATAGAAAGTAATTATGTTTATTTTTTTTCTTGATCGATGTCTTACCTACCTATTAATTTTTGAATTGTCGACTTGATATTTAAATTTATTCATTGTTAAATATATTGATAAAGCCTTTGGTGAAATATCTAATTAATATTATATTTTTTATCCTTTGTCTAATTTTATTTCTATTATAATTAGTGCTTCTCTAGTAGGCGGTTATCCCACTCTTCTAACAATTTATTAGATACAATACATAAGATTACAAATGCATATAGAATTCAGTTACTCAGTAGATCTGCAGAAAACTAGGGCATGAAATCTATGGTGAATTAATGTCTTATAGTAATTGAGAAACGTACATAGAGTTAGACTCAAACTGACGACTGCGTTAATCTTTTTTAATAAATTATGGTCAGTTACACAATATCGATGGTTCGTTTTTTGGGACAGCCCTTATGTATCCCTAGCCATAAATTCAGAACGATATATGCTCTTCTTTAGCTATATGTCGGCATACTTCGCAACACAGTGAGCCATATTCTATTCTAATAGAAAATTTAAAGTTTAATTCAAGATAATATGTATAAGACCATGTTTCTCGAACCACTATAGATTTTTGATCCGAAGGAATGTAAGCCTGCTGAAACAATCGCCTTACTCTCCTGGTTTTAACATATGTGACTGTTTCATATTATTTCCTCGTTTTGAACCATTACGTGATAACGTAATCGACATGACCTTGAGATATTTTAAGTGATTAAATGCCTTCTTTCACTGCCGTCATGAGGCGGGAATTGGACAGAATGAAAACAGATTATTAATAAATTATAGATAATTGTGGTTTTTACTGTTAGAATGTTTATGTTTATATTATGCATATGTATATTACAATTTGTGTCATAAAATATAATATAATTGGGATAAAAACGCGGTGAACTTCGATACACCCTTAAACCCGATACTAAATATCATAGAGTACCTAGTTGAAATAAAGAAACCACTCCCAACCACCTTTGAATGTATCCATTTCTCAAATTTAACCTGCTGATTAATATCAGATTGTTTTTATTAAAACTGAACACCATTTTTAAATTGAATTGAAAAGTAAAACGTTATGAGTAAAAATAGCAACAATACTATCTTTGCAGTGTTAATTTTCATTGTTCATGTCATATTTGGAGCTATGTAGAAAGTTCCAGGATAAACCTTAATCAAACTTATTTAAACTTATCACTATTAGTAATATACCACATTAAAAAATAAATACGAAAGAAAAGGAAAGAAAGAAAAAGATATTTTCGGAAGCGCAACCTTTAGGCTCGTGCGTAGGTATGTACTTCCTCTAGTACCTACCGACAATACCTATTAAAAAATTATTGATTAAAACTAATTTCATCAATTTTAACATAGGCAACTAAGTAAATAATCTAATATTTGATCATATTTTAGACATTATCATTAGTATGAATTGGGGTGGATTTGGGGACACAAACTAGCCATTCAAAGGTTATATATAAAAAAGTACATCACCTATTTAGATACAGTTTTCCAAAAAAGGGGGACTTTACCTGTACTACAACATACATATGTTAAAATGAGGGTATCGCTTTACATGCATCATGGAAAAGTTTAAACAAATATAGGTCATTTTGGCTAATCTTTTTTTCTTCAGATTTTGGCACTGTTTGAAAACACACTTTTTTATAGCTCTAAAACTGCAAAACTGATACCTCTTGGAAAGGGCAATTTGATATCTACAATATAAGGTCAAGATCATTCTATTTTAAACTTGTCATGGTAAAATGTTGCAAATTCCAAGGCTCATTTTTAAGATTTTCGTTTAGTCGGATACCGACTGTGGTCAAACTAAAATCTCGATTTTGCTTAAATTACATCTATTATGTAGGTAATGAATCAGGGAGGATCCTTTTATATATTTCGTCAAACTTGCACTTTTCCTTTAGGTAGCATTTTGGAAAAAAGATGAATAGACACCCGCCCCCTACCCAGAAAAAAGTGAATTTTAATCATGATGCCAAATTGTTCATACAAAGATAAATTAAATCATGGCAAAAATATACATGACCGAAATGAGGATATATTAAAGATATAGAAACTCATCTTCATGTAAAGTATAAATTTTGTAGATTGGACTTTTGGTTTAATTGATTTTTTAAATAAACAATCATACCCCTCTGAAAATCAGTATGTTTTTCATGCAATTTAGATCAATTGAACGTATTTCAAGGATAGAATTGATGGAATTTGGAAATTTAAAAGCGTTTTATAATCTAGATAATTTCATCTACCCATATTTTGAAAAAAATAATGAGTTAAACTTTTACTTCTTCTGCTATTTCTTTAAAGCAAACAGACTTCCCTTTTAAATTCGGTATTTTGTTGCCATTTTTCCAGATAGAGATAGAGACATATTTACAGAATTCCAGATATTAGAGATATAAATAGAACATGCCAGACATCTTAGCTTTGGAACACTATCAAAGCTATATTGATAGTAGACCTTCAAACCCCTAGTAGGTACACCGTTTCACATCACTAACAATAATATCTTGGATGATCAAAAAGTCAATGCATTCATCAAAGAGTATGCAAACGTCAGTAGACTTGCCAGTCCGTATCAATGAAGCGCACCTAGTATTAATCGCGATAAGAGGCAAAACCAAAGGTTTCATGATTCATGAAAATGCTGTTAGAAGTAGGAAGTCCGAGCCTATGAGCAAGATTGCCAGAGAGTAAGGCGTGATCGGAAAGGACATTGAAAAACAATATTTCCTTGACAGACCAGAAAGAGAAACCACCAATGTCATTAGCCTCATTCCACTATGGAAGTCTAACCATGATAACATCAACTTCAGCCATATAGCATCAACTCGCATGTTGACAAATTAGACCCAGTGACAGTACATAAACGAAAACTTGAAACTATCTCCGTACTCTCTTGCCAGCTGACATCAATGGTCAGACGGCGACTTCACAAATAGCAGAAAAGTGTTTACCGGAAGATTCAGCTCCAGCCAGCTACCATGCTGAACTTATAGCTATCAAATATTATTGTGTTTTAAATTGCCTCATTTCATCTACATACATCTATTAGGTTATTTTAGTAAACTGACGATTAATTATCATTAATATATCAAATGGAGATATTTGCTCTTAATTAATATCTTAGCAATAGGAAATAAGTATTTGATAGATACGTACTTTCTAAACATAAAAATGGCTTTCTAAATCAAAATAAATGAAACAATTATATTGTGATGTAATGATTTGAACTGGTATGTTTACCAAGCCTAAATTATGAGAGTATCAAAGTACTATGTTTTAATTAGGACTGACTCTCTAAATCAGAATTTATGAAAACATTTTTCTTGTAAAAAGAACAACAGAAAACAAAGAGAAATTAAAAAAACATGTTTTTAAAAGAAATGTTTGAATTGGTATCTGATGGATGACCAAAGTGCGAAAAAGAACAGAAACAAAATTTGATTACAATTAACTTAACAGATAGTTTTAATACATATGTACATAAAAAACGGAAAAAAATACTAAATTATAAGCTAACTTCAGTTTCATTTAAATATTATTGGTCAAATAAAATAGAACGAGTAAACCAGACTTTAACTTGAATTGGTGCTATCATATCTATATCTAAATGAATACCTCCTTTTACACTTTTTATGTATGTATTAATCTACCTATCTGTTAAGTTAATTTTAACCATATCATCAAATATACAAAACACATTCAAAATCTTGTTTCTGTACTTTTTTTTGTGCTTTGGTCATCCATTAGCCTATTCATACATTTCTTTCAAAAACATTATTTTTTTACATTGTAAAATCATAAATTAAAGATAAGATTTGAAAAACAAGTACATTGTTGAAAAAATAAATAACCACCAACAATTTTAGTTTGCAAAGGGGGACTGAATTAGGGGGCGTTCAAGTTTAAACATAAAACCCCATCCAACGATCCTATAAGTTTGATGGCTAGGCTATAAAACTAGCCACTAGGTACTTCCAATATAAAAAAAACAAAATCTATAAACATTTTGTAAAAGAATACTGATTATTGATTTTATCTATCAATTTCAAATTACAAAAACGTGATTTTTTTTTTAGATAGCTGGTCATCGTAACCTTACACTCTGGTTAGACAAAAAAAATTATCAAAAAATCGACAGCAACATAAATAGCTTTTGGTGACATTCTGTTATATTTTGTGACCATCACATCTTCTTGTGCTATCCTACTTTATGATTCTCACATGATGTTCCCCCAAATTAAAACATAAATTTCTAAAATTTTTATACTTAATGCTCTTAAATAGAAGTAAAATAGAAAAACTTCTCAGGATAGAGCACGCTCAACAGGAATCTCAGTAAATTACACAAATTACTCAGTCAAGGAGAAGCAATTGTTTCATTATGGAACGTAAAACAGCTAACGGAATTTATAGAAAGCTGTGATATATATCTTGGATATAAAATCACAACCTGTCTCATTTTCCTTAAATTTTCTTATTGCGTCATAAAAGTCTTAATACTACGCAACACTAAACAATGAATAGACTTTGTAGTGTATAGAATAGCGGAACAGATTTGTAGTTTTAATGTAATGATAAAACTGAATTGTTGCTGGGTTGTTCCTCAAGTTTGAAATTAGAGTAATCATGATTTGACAGATCATTCTTACTAATATTCATTTGATGTGTAATATTCATATAAATTTGAGATATTTGTAAATCTTAAAATTACAATTTAAAAATAATAGCTAAGACGGTGGTTTTTAAATAACATATAACATAGTAGGTAGTACAATATATAGAGTGGCCAAAATGTTTAGAAAATGTAACTTGTTCTGCTGATTATCTAATTTAATTATGGTATAAAGTCTATGATAAAACTGAACCTAAATTAGGTAGCTACCAAACTAACTATGCTTTTGTCAACTTTGTCTCTCCAATTAACATCAAGTCAAAGTTCTCTTCTACTTAAATTTCCATATTGTGTTTCTAATAAATGAGAATCCACGTCATGGAATATTAGCTTGCCAATAAGTCAGGAGCACCCAATGGAATTAAATTGACAACTTGTTAGATCAAATTGCAGTTGGAGTAAAATGAAATGTCTTAGGCCACGGAAAAATGTAGTGTTGATTGCTACAATAATTATGAATTGTTGGTATGTTACATTCACTGGTGTGTTTTATTTATATGCAAATCTTTCAAAAACTGATTCATTTATAATTATAATTAAAAAATTCCTGGTCCTGAAGATGTTTACAATATAACTTTTATTATGTCACTAAATTTATGATTTAGCATAAGTTTCAGATTAACCGTTCAAGAAATAGGCAGTTACTTATTCATTTTGCATATTTAACAAATACCTACAAAACAAATCTGATGCTAAAGTTCAAAAGATTCAGCAATTCAACAAAAATACTGTTTAAATTAAAGAAAACTAATAGATCAAAGTTAATTTCTACATGGAGCAGAAAATTAAAGAGAGATAAATCTTTTCATATAGGTATACATATAATTTTCTCAAATTTGTATTTTATTAAATAGGATATTCTGATGAAAATGGTTCATATAAACTACAATTATTAAATGTTAAAAGGCTCTACTTATTCTTGTTGAAGATATTTTTTGTGTACATATAAAACGAAAGGAGGAATCTTTGAAAGGCGCATTTAGTTAAAGACAGGCAATTATTTAAGCTAAGAGTAATAACAGCTAAACTTGCTAACAACAAATTTTGAAAAGATATTATTTACAGAACAGATTTTAACAACTAATTTAGTAACGCTTTTAAGGGTTGAGTTTTTAATCGACATTTATCAATCAGCCAAATTGGTACATCAAAATTTGTAACTTCTTTTGATGAAGTCAAAAATGTTTTGTGGAAATTTCAACAAATGCAAAGTGACCACAAAAAATGCTTATTAACTAAGAATATTAATTACGTCACACACAGTACAGCAATCAATATATGGAATACAGTTTATAAATATGATAAAAAATTATGATATGTGTAGCCGTATTTTATTTTTGCATCATATTTCTGAGCTTCACATAAACTGAACATTTTTTTTCTCTAAAAGTTCAAATAAGATGATAACTTGAATAGTCTTTGACGGAAAGTGGTTTATCCTAAAGTCACAAGAGGACCGATATCAAAAATACTTAAGGGTGACCACCCTTAAATATTTTGGCCGAGATCGACAACAGTGACGTTGCCAGGTCCAAAAAGAAATTTTGTTCGAATTATTTTAAGTTTGTTCTATACAACGAAACGATTGAGTTCTGAAAACACAACTGGGAGAAACTTTCCAAAAACAACAATAATTATCGATTTTGGATAAAAATCACTAAAACCTTTAAAAAATGACAATCAATTTATATATGTATACATGTAGGGGGATGGATTTCAGTGGATGAATTGGACTGAAATTTGGTACTTGGAAAGATTGATCGACAGAATTTTTGTTTTCTGAAAAAATACGACAAGGGAGCCGAGCTAGTGGCTGATGACGTCATCAGGTTCAAAAATTAAGTTTGATCGATTTCATTCAAATTTGGGTGTAGGTCCACTAGGCACTCAGTAACACGAATCGATACACATTTTTTGAAAAATATCGATTGGGGGGGCAAAAACTAAATATTTTGTTCAAAATCACTTAAATAGAGCTAAACATCTTAGCTTGCTAAAGTTAAAGATTAGAATAAGAAAGACATTAGAAATAATATAGGTATTAAAAACTTAAATGCCTCACTTTTAAGGTTGCTGGTCTATGAGGCCCAGCATACTGGAACAAGTACTTACATTTTTAACGTGAATTTATTCGCAAATATATGGGTAATTTTTTAAACAAAAAATTATAAGTTTTTTTAGTAATATTTTTTAGGAATATTATACTAATTAATATCCACAATTTAAAAAAATAATTCAACGGTTTTTCTATAATTCAAAAAATATTTTTTTAATTTGGTTGGCTCTCGAGTTGCACCCTGATAATAAAAATAATTATTTTCAAAAACCAAGAATATCTTAAACACCGGAGTGTTTAAGTCTATCTATCAAATTTATTCAATTCTATTGCCATTTTTTGTAAAAAGTATTTTTTGGCATTGTGGTACCAACTTCATTTTTTCATTATGTCAAAAAAATAGCAAGAAAATCTGATAGATTCCAAATTTCAAGTAAATCGATATAGCCGTTTTTGAACAATTTGGGAAACACCTTAGTGGGCAATCCCCTTCATCCGCCAAGGGTTTACTCTATGGCTAATATCAGATATTATGGTTAACAACTATTATTTTTTAATAATTTTTTCCAGTGAATTATTTCGAATTCTAGAAAGTAGATGAATATATTTATTTAAACTTTGTGTCAAAAATTAATTTATAAAAACTTATAAGCATACGAAATTAAAATAGCATTTAAAAAAAATTGTTATTTATAATTTACATGGATTAGCTAAAAAATATTTATTTTAGCATGTAAATAATATAAATGTTAAATTAACACTTGGCTTGAGTAAATGCTAAGACGATAATGGAATAATTATTGGGTCCTTAAAATTTTTAGAAATTCATAGGTTTGGCTACCTAACACATGATTAATTTGTTTGTACTATCAAATATTACAGGTTTTTGTATTTTTTATTTTACAAGATTTTACTTAAGGTCGGATAAAACTACTCTTTCATCTTAGGAGAGAAAATGTTATTATTTCAACAAGGACTTTGAGAAAACAAAATTCAAATCAAAATTCTAAATTCAAATGTTTTAAACTACATATATTATGTTAGAAAAAACAAGAGACTCTTTAGGGAACTAAATTAATATTATCAAAAATTCATGAGATGTGTATATAAATAGTAACTTATTAGGAAATATAAAATAGGCACCAAATAGAAATAAAAATGTTCTACTGACACTATGTATTTTTTTTAAAACAAAATACCTCTAGACAAATTTGATGCATGCATATTTTTTAAACAAATAAAGTTTCGAGAACAGGGCGCTGGTCCTTAAAAAATGATCCTCATTTTTGAATGGAACTATCACTATCCATAATTTTTGATAGCACTCCATCAACAAAATGTGAATTTCATGCATTTGTTTTTTAGTAGATTTTAAGTCTGAGCACAAATTCTTCTTGTTATGAGAAAAAAAATTTTTATGGAATCTGAATTGAAACAAACCACAACATTTTTTAATTTTAAAATATTAAAAGTTCTCCATTTTTACACTGTTTTTCGATTATTTGAAGTCTTTTTTATGGGGCGTAACTTTGAAGTCAAATTTATACATTTAAATATTTTTTCAATGGATCAAAATAATTAGCTTAGCTATAATAGACAAACTTACAAACATTTTATATCTTAGTTTGGTTTCTTAAATTTTAAAATTATATGAGAGTTATATATGTATATATACATATATAATTATTCATTCTTACTTTTAGAAATTGAAAATGCAAAAGCAAAAATATTTAAATAATTGCTAACTAATTATCAAATGATTATAAAGATGACTATTCGGTTAATATTAAAGAAGCTCTGAAAAATTTTAATTGATATTTTATTTCTGAAATGAGGTATAAAGAATTTTGGAATGTTGTATATAGTTTCGGTTTTAATCATTAAGGTGGGCATTGTTGTAATAAGTATATATTCCCAGAAAGAAACTTTTTTGCTTCAATGTAATGCCCTATTAGGATAATCCTTGTTTTTGTCGTTCACGTATATTGTTCGACATTGAAACTTTTTAACTTGCATCAAGTATTTTGCATTCTATCTACAAAACACAATATATTTATTCTTTATTTCTTACTAACTATTTAAAGTTATTTTGATAAAAAATAATTTGTTAAAAATACAAAAACACAACTTCAAATATAACACTTGCATTTCACTTGCAAAATCCTGACATTTTCATAATGGTCTGTGAAAAAGGTCATCTGTTAGGTTTGTTATCAAGGATAATAAGTACTTCTAGTTCTCTTTTGTTTAGTTTTTAAATCAATTCGAAGCTCTACAAATTTATTTATAAAAACAGCACAATCTAAATAGACTGTTCTGCTTTCACAAATAAATATGAATATTTACATTTATAAAATGGAAAATTAAGATGACCCTTGGCAGAATAAAATACTCAGTTGAAGAGTATTTAAGTTTTCATATCACTGATCAAAATAATTGAATAAATACTTCTCCTGTTTCGTATGCAAAATGTACATCAAAGAAAAATGTGTCTTTAATATTATCAAATATTTCCTTTCTTAAATTAAAATTATTTTCTGTTAGATATTTCTCACAACTAAATAGATTTTGATGAAAATTTTATCAATACAGAGTAAATGTGTTATTTATCGTGTACGATCTGAAATTAATTTATAAACTCAATTAAAAGTAATTAGGATATAATGTAGGTATTTATACAAACAATAACATTTTTATCAATGGAAAAACCTTCTGATAGAGAATGGAATTCTACCTACTCGTTAGGTCTAAAATGTACTTGTTGCATGGTAGAAAGTAAAAGTAATTTATTACTTAATGTTAATGCAGTAAAACACAATTTTAATAACTAATATAGTGCTGTATATGAAAATGTTGTCTGTTGATTCATTTTACTTTCTATATCTTAAATGAATTTTAGGTTGATGTCTAAACACTGAAAAGTATTCCAATACATATATTTTTGTAGTTTAGCTATGACAATATTATTAAAATGTTCAGATTCTATTTCAACATCAGAACGGTTAAATAGTCAGTTAAGCCGGTTTGAAACAATGATATAACAGCTATTATCAAGTGTGTAACTATTGAAATTGTGGTTCAAAAATTGCGTCATTCTAACAATATACCTACCTAATATATAATTATCCTTATTTGGGTGAGCTATTGTACATTTAGGTGCATTAGGGCATACTGGACAATTTTCTTTTGTGATTATTTCCTTGTAAATGACGTGATTAAGATGTGATTTATAAGTGAGAAGCGACGCATCTAAGTCATGTTGTTTCCAAGTGAAATGTGGTTATTCCTAATTAGAAGAAACTTCTTGTGAGTTGGTGATTTTGTAAAGACATCTGGATCAAATATCTGAATATTATATATAGATCATTATAGATTTCCATATTAGGATACTTATAAGCAATGTACATAGTTATCTACCTACCTAAATAAAACCTGTTTGATTAAATTGCTCATTCCACGAAATCTTTTGAAAAATTTGGCAAATATTCCAATTTATATTATCTAAAGGAAGAAAATATAATTATCTAAAATCACAGTTCATCAAAGCAAATAGAAATCTACAAGGTGTCCCAAAAAACATCCCTAAACATGAATGATTTCATATAACTAACAACCGAATTTGTCTCACAGCCAAAGGTACAGAGAAAAGTCCAAATCTACTTTTTGATGAAGTTCTAGGCACAAATTCATAGAAATTAAATATCAATGAACAAATGAATAAAATCACTAAAACTGCTGTCTATATCTATGTCTGTATACGTACTCTATGGTCTATATATTTTTTTAGGCAAAAATACTAAACTTAATGTTATTTACTAGAATAACTAGAGTAATCGACTTTAATTGGGCGGCTGGTTTCATCATTACATAAATTGCAGAGAATTGGTCAGTACTGACTTTCGCTTCACATTTTTCACAAAATTACAACACTGTTTTCTCTATTTATAGTTCGGGCCTCCCACTGCCTCCCTTTCGTTTCAAACTCTCTAAATTTCAAATTCTAGCCAAGATCGCTAATGCAGTTAATAGTTCGAAATTTACAGGAAATTCAAATGGGATATCCTGTAAATCGGGATTGTCACTTTGCTTCAATTCTTGCGTGATTTTTTCTAGGAAGACCAATTTCTGTGCAATTTGTTTAAGTAATGAAATAGCCATCCAAATAAATTCTAGTTATTCTATTTTGCCTAAATATTAAGAGACTGCTGGATATTTAAAATATATTAGACGCAGTTTTGCGAATTTATTCCTTTGTTCATTGAGATTTAATTTCTATGAATTGGTGCCTAGAAATTCATAGACAGTCCAAGTAAATTTAGACTTTTGTTCTGTACCTTATAGGCTGATGTTTAAGGACGCTTTTTGGGAACACCCTGTATATCTCAGTATATTTACGTTACTATAATATTTTTTATCAAATCAAAACGTTAAAGATGTATCATCCACCCCCATTAAACAAAAAAATTAGAAAGATTCATCGACAGTTAATGGAAAATTTGCAAAAATTAATAAATGTCCATTGAGCAATCATCAGATCCAAAAAATAAACTCTGTATCTGACTAATTTGAAATTTGATGCATAAAAGATGCTCGCACCAGAAATCACAGGTATTTTAATGAAATAATTTATGCCAAAAATATTTATTAGCTGATGTTATCGATTTTAATAAAAGTAAAAATCTTGTTATTGTTAAAATATGAGTCTATGAAAATGTTCTTAAAACAGTTCATCAGCATGGGATTAAGTGCCTCCTTATCGGTTTTTTAAATATGAGGACTGTTGCTGCTGGTCATATTATTAGTGGCGTTGTTTTACTGAGAGGTAGAGAAAATCTATGCTGTTGATAATAAAAATAATTTTCTTTGGCTCTCAGATTTCATCCTGTTACACAAAAATTAATATTCTCAAATAGACTCAAATAGAGACGTAATGCAAATTACAAAATGAAATATCAATCATTATATGAATATTTAGCAAACAAAAGAATTTTTCATAATTTAGACTTTAAATTTTTAATCAGAACTCTGCAAGAAATTTAATCAAGATATTTCCAATTTAATGGCAGTTGGATTTAAGTAGGTATGTTTTTCTGTAATATTTTAATTATTAAAACAAAAAGCAAAATAAAGATTTCAACAATTGATGCGTTAAGCAGGAAAAATTAATAATAGTTTAAATATTGTCTATAATGTGTGCAAATAGCATAAAATTCTATATATCAGCTTGGTAGACATACCTTATAGATTGGTTCCTCTTATCAAATGCCAAATTATACATTTTCGTGAATGGTGTTTCAGCTCATTTTAACTGGTCTGAGCGGAGAATTGAAATTTAAAATAATTTTGAAACGATCTAGGTGCCAACATGTGTTAATACATCAAGAATGCTTTTTATTTAAAAAAAGACTAGTTGTTGAATAACGATTCTCTAATTACTACTTAGGTAAACATCAAAGATCGCTTAGAAAAAATCAAAATCGCCTAACAATGAAACATTAGAAGGTGAAGGTGGAGCACGGATGTACAATAAACAACTTCTAATTTGTTGCTCCAATATTCTCATTGTGCCTTTATTACAGGTGTTGAACCTTTCCAATTATCATCTACTTTGTTAGTATATTTGGCCTGCATGAATAAATTTAAAATTGTCCCAATTAGTAAGAGTAAGACAATTTTTGTCAAAGTCACCTAAAAAATATTTTTGTCTTTAAAATAACTAATTTCTACATATTTCCTAATTTTGAACATAAGATATGCCACACATTTAGGTACACATTGTGAAGTAAATTAATTTCCCTACTAAACCGTTGTTTAAAAGGTTTCCAATTAATAATGTCACATGTCAGTATGTGTTTTTTATTTTTTATTTCTAAGTAATTCGATCCAATGCTGATCTCAAAATCAAATTTTATCTGTAGTAGGTGACCCATATGGAATAAATATTTACTGAATAATACTCAGCCAATTTAAATTTAAATTTAAGTTCCTAATTGTGAAGTTTTCATGTTTTATAGGGTCATCCATAAAAAACCGCGTTTTTCAGAACGAAACATTTTATTGAAGGTTAAATTTGGCAAACGTTGGACCCAGGTAATGTCGGACAACACTAAGGTAATTATTTTTACGATATTTGAATTGTTTGCATTAGATTTTAAGATACTATTATCTAATGAACCATGCATGCAATAAATTTAAAATTACGATATACAATAGAATATTGGGAGTTCTTAAATTGTTTTAAAAAATGTTAACTATAAAAGTCTGAAACATCCGACAATTACCAAATTTACCCAATATTTTTTGAGTTTGAAAATACAGGTTTCGTGATTTTTTAAATTGGACGTAAAGAGATGTTAAATACCAAAAGCTATTGTTTCAATTTCATAGTCTATATTTCAATAGTTTGCATCTATCTTACTCTAAATGCAGTCATTAAAATATTATTGGAATACAAAATATCAGATCTACCGTAATTTTTTGCTAATGATATATTAAATGTAAATTATAGAAATGATACAGTCACTGTTAACTGAACAGCAATTTTCTATGCTCTCTTAATGATCCTTTATAATTACCCGGTATGTGTTCTTGTGTGATGATTTGCAAAGTTACCTTGTACCTCATTTTTGACATATCATATTATGAGTATGAAGTTAATTAGGATAAGTTTAGTTTTTGGTCAGTTTTTGAGGTCAGATATGTTCAATTTTTATTTAAAATAATATATTCCTTCAATGAAATGCTGCAAACATAAGAAATTTCTAATATCTTGAAAACTGTTATAACAAATTAAAAGGTAATTAATATCTTTGACGTATCATAATATAGGTAGGTACCTATGATAAATAAAATAGAAACAAAATTAAACTTCAATTTTATACAAAAAGAAGATTTGAAAGCAAAATTCATAGAGTTCGCTAATTACAAGCTCATTAAAATTTAAATAAAATATGCCCTTACAACAGGTGTTAGGCCATTACTATACCTAAATTAAAAACAATTTTCTAAATTAAACAGAAACTTAAATATTTTACGTATTAGTAATTTGCTAAAACAAAGGTGCTAATAAACAGAAGGAAATCTGTAGGTCCTATTTATGTACATGTTTTTTTTAAAGAAAAAAGTAAGTAATATTTGATTTTTTACTGAATAGAATTAGATGACATATTGGAACTACGTTTAGTTTTTTTCTTTATGTTTGAAAGACAAAAAAACAATTATTCGTATCTACGCCGAAGCATTATGTCTAATTTGTCAAACATGAATACTCGTAGTTAGAATTCTAACCGCACCGAACTTCAAGACCAACACGACAAGCACCCAATTCCTTCATTCAATTTGATGCATAAATTTGCATGGACCTTTTATATTAGAGAATATTTAAACATAAGGTTCTGTGAAACGGCCACCACCAACTCTATAAAATGATACTTCTATAGTCAATCATTGTAGAAAAACATAATTTGATTCAAAGCATCAAGAGGCAACTGATTAGTGCAGATACAAACTGTCACAAAAGAACTTCTTCATATGTAGAGGTATATGGAACAAAAACGAAAAAAATATCGTATAATTTAAATAGGATAGCATGAATTTCCTTTTTCGTTTTCTTCTAAATAGAAAAACTTATTTCTCTGTTGTTTTTCCGAAATTGTTGGAAAGATATACAACAATCTAATATAATTTTTTCATTCTATTGCTTTTCGTCAATTTGCGCCTCTCTGTGCTTTCCCCTAAGACATTGTCAGAATTACTTTGGCTTGGTCACGGCCGTGGCTTCCCATAGTTCACAACCTAATCAACTTTTTGTTCCTTCTAATTTGGCCAGCCACCAAAACACACGCTATATAGGATCTTAAAGATATATGCACATATAGAATATATTCGACATTAGAAAAATGGAGATATATTCGAAGACGAGTGACCGCTGCCCGGCAACTCATAGTTATCTTAATAGAACAATTTTCCATCGAGTAAATCGAAGCCATCATTTGATTCATTAGGTTATCTATTTGTAAGATACATAGTAATAAAGCAAGCGTATCTTGTCACATCCATAAGCAATCAACTTTGCCTTATCAAAATATATAAAACATTTTCTTTAACCGTGGATATCAAGGTCTACCGAGTATTTTAGTCTATATTACTATACAATCAATCCATCATCAATTTATCGGCACATTTGTTCTGAATTTTTATAGTAGAAAAGAATGATAATATGCTAGTACCATGCTATCGTATGTTTATTTTTATTTTGCAATTGTTTTGTACAGTAATAAAAAATAAATAAACAAGAAGATAGAAAAAAAAATTTTAACGGAAATGTATGAATTGATGGGTAATGAATGATCAAAGCGCAAAAAAGTATGGAAAAGGGTTTTGTTAGAACTAAATCAGTTTTTTTGTAATAGTAAAAGTAAACCATAAACAGATAAAAAGTGAAGTTACAAAGTAGCTACATGTAGCTGTTTCTAATATAGAGTTTTGTATATTCCTATCAGATTTTACCACTTTAATTATAGAATATAATTTCATTTTACTGGGCTACACAGCATGAAAAAAATCACTTTTTATGTATGCATTGGTTCATCTGTTTATAGTTTACTTTTACCATTTCAAAAAATTAATTTCGTTCATTAGAAAACTTGTTTCATAATTTTCCGCGCTTCGATTATTCATCACCTGTCAATTCATACATTTCCTTTAAAAACTTGTTTTTTTCTATTTTTTGTTTTTTTTAAATTGTTTTAATTAACATACGAGACTATGTTTGGTCTCCTCGAATTTGACCTAATATTTGAACTGACAATTATTGATTTTTCACATTTAACCATATAGCTCAGCTATTATGATAATGAATGCCATTTTTTAGAATAATATGAAAGAATTTTGCAAAAATCTGTTTTGCTACTGAGATATTTAAATTATTTTCTTGTATGAAAGACATTAACGTCAGTGATATAATTCTAATATGGCATTCATATTTATCATAAATGCTGAATAATAAGCCTAAATGTGAAAAATCAATAATTGTTGGGCCATAAGTCAAATTCGAGAAGACCAAACTTAGTGTCGTATGTTATTTGAATGGAGCTTCGTCGACTTTGTTAGCTCTAAAATCTTAAAAAGAATTTAATTTATGTACAGAAATACCTAGTTACTTAATAATATCTATTTATGTAGAGCCATACTAACCTAAATACCATAGCTAATCATATTAAATTTTATTTATTTTATGAAATTTTGGAAGTTGTTAAAGCCTTTTTGGTCAAAACATAATATTAAAATTATTCTTAGCATATGGAAAACTGTGTCAAAGATCCTGGATTTTGTTTAAAGAATACTGAAAAATATACTGAAAAAAATACTACATGAAACTAAATTAGGCATTGCATTCTCAATAAATGATTATAACTTGAATGAATGCAATTTAATTGTCCAGAGTCGTAAATTGAGTTGTATTTGTTGTTATTATATGAGTGCCATTACTTTGTATAAAAGTCATATGTTGTCTGGTTAGTTCTTACAATGAAACTGTAGATAATAACAAAATATATTATGAACATGATTAAATTTAACTAAATTGGTCCTGTTAACGTACACTATGGTTAACAAGATCAAAACAATTGAAAGAAAAACTAAAAAGAAAAGGTTGTGGTTGGTTGGGCCGGTAAAGTGGATGACACCATCTGTCAAGCCAATTTAATTTCTGATTTTGTAACGTAATTTATTTCAGTATTTCAAAGCAAAATACTCCTATTATAAATGGCAAACATTCTTAAATTAACTGGTAGCTTTGGGGGGAAATATTTAAAAAAATAAATAAATTTACGAAATATTGTTTTTATAAAACAAAGACTCCGTCATCAATTTATCGGCACAGTTGTTCTATATTGCAAATACATATCACTCTAGCTATTGAATAGATTTTTAACCCCCCCCCCCTCGGTAATCGGGGAGGGAGGTAGTACTACCCCCTAACGAATATTGGAACTTTATAACAGAATGCATTAACCGATTTGACGAAATTTGGAACAAAGATAGAAGATGAAGACGGCAACCTTCCATATAACATTTTTAAAGTCCAACCCCCCAATCTGAAAAAATGAAGTTTAACCTAATTTGGGAAAAATATAACTTTTATATAAGAATAATTGTGGTGTCAAATAATGATGAAATTGGATGGAATTCCAAAAGTAGAATTATTCAAGATATACCTATTACGGGTTTTTTTGCAAATATTTATTTTATGCTCAGGGTGTTTTTGGAATAAAAATCTTTTTTTTAAAATTTACTCAATTGTGCCCAACACAGGCTTTTCATTTCGTAAATATTTCATAAAATCGAATGAGCCAAAAAGAAATTTGAATGGTTTTTGTATCCAAAATTGATGATAATACATATTTCGATAAGGAAAAGTGAAATTTAATTAGCTAAATTAACTACTCTTAATTGGAATTCTTTCAAATTTAGTATGCTCTTTCAGATCTGATATATTAAAATATTGCTAAATAAATTAAGTCATAGCTTTATCCAAAGTCAGAATTTGAGATCTTCTAGTGATTGAAATGATTGCAAAACCACTAAAAATGAACTGTAATCAAATATTAATTATAATGATTTAGAGCCATTTAAAAATACCAATGTTTAAGGACCTGTCACAGTATCCTGGCCTCTTAGACCAGCAACCATAAAAGTGAGTCATCCAATTTTCTAATACATTATTTTTAATGCCTTCCTAATTCCAAATTTCAAATTGAAGCAAGATTTTAGAATAATTTGAGTAATTTGTTGTCCGAATATATGTATTTTTTCTAAAAATGTCGTTTATCCTAAAACATGTAAAATATGTTGTACTAGTAAGGATTTTCATACACTTTAGAAAAACTGCCTTCTTTTAAATGCCAATATTGAGAATTTTGTAAAAATATTACAGAAAACGTTTACAAAAAAATGTTATAAGCTACTTAACATGGATAGAGGCAGAAACTTTGTATATTGGGAAAAAAGCTTTATTCAAAAAAAATCCATAAGGAAACTACATATTTTTAAATCTAAAATTTATAATTGATTTCAAAGTATGGTTATCAAGAAAGTATCTTTAATGCAATGATCATATCATCACAACTAATCAACACAAATTTAAGCATTTTTTTATCGATTATTTGGTACCTTTCATTTAATATGTTATATAACTTGCTAAAATATTTCTTAAATTAGTTACAATCAATAACAAATATTTTTTTGGTATTTTTTCTTTGGACAATGTTTGTTTTAAATGATAACATTTGGTCCTATAGATTGTTTTTCAAATTAAAGATAATTAAATGATTTTCAACTTGCACCTAATATACACCAAAACACTTTTATTGTTGATATTTTATCTCTGGTAGCTAAATTTACAATCTTTGAAATTTTGAAACAGAAATTATATCATGCCTTAGCTTGAGTGTAGTACATGTCACACATGATTACATAACCTTAAAAGGATCCTGAGAAGATATGTTGGAGCCATAATTTTATTAGATTATTTTCATTTCTATGATGTTAGTACCCAAGCGGAAGATGAATATTATCACTTTGTTAAATGAGTAGAATTATCTAGGCCAATCATAATTGGTGCAATAAATAAGTCCTTAATAATTGGCATCATATTGGAACCAACAATTATGAAGAATGCTAACTTTGCCAATTGTGGCAAACACCAATTCACAAAGAGTTAGAATAAAATGGTGTCATAATTGTTATTTTCGAAAATAAACAGTTTTTACTGACCTGCCCAGGTATGAAAGCCCTCAAGACCAGCAATCAGAAAAGTTAGATATCTAATCTTGCGACACGTCATTTCATTTCAACATATCCTCATAATTATAAATATGAAATATAAGTTACCTACATCTTTGTTACCAATTAATTATTTTCTTTGAAAAATCAATTTAGCCTTTTGGGTGGAAATCTTTTGGATCTGTTTTTTAGGTGCTGGTAGCTACCCACCAAATTTGATACCAAACAGACATTATTCAATTTGTTAACCTCATTGATGCCATTGCAGCCATTAGCCCTTATTGTACATATTAATCTATCTACTAAATTTAATTTTCCGTGAAAGTAAGAATGTGTACACGGATTTTTATGCTTAGAGAGGTTTAGGCCCACCATTAGGTATCCCTCGTCACTTTTGATTGTGATGACGAGGCATAAAAAAACTGTGTAGTTAGTAATACCTACCTTGAACATTCATCTGCCAACCACTTGGCGTTTAATTAGTAATCATTTTAAATTAATGTGTCACTTAAAAAAGTCTCATAGTATCGAAAAATAAATGTACATAAATAAACACAAACAGCTTTAAACAACTTATTTTCTGCAATTTTAGAGAGAAATACCTACCTATAGGTAATATTATATTTCATTTCTGAAACATATTTTATTTGAATAAAATTATGTACCTAATATTGTATGATGAATAGGTACATATGTTCAAAACGGAAAAATCGTAGTGGCGATTGGTTGTCCGGTTAGATTCGACCCAGGATATCTAACGGGTTAATAATAGTCAAGAGAGGTTGGTTGGGAAAAGAGGTGATGGCAATTCAAGAAAGAGGTCTTGCGGGCCAATAAGCTGAAATATATTCATGACGCGTGTCATTAGATACTAAGTATTTTCAAAACTAAACTGTCTCTTGTCATTCGCAACGTCAGAATCGACTTGTTCCATCCAAACTAAAGTCAAATTAATGTCCAATAGATATTTCAATAAAAAGCTAATTTTGTAAGTGTGAAAAGACCAATTCTGAGTTATTTTTTTGTTAAATTACTACTTAAAAAAAACAATGACATCTACACTTACTTCATCTAATCCTGATTTCCCATCATTAGGTTCATCACTTTATCAACCTCCGTTTCTTCCAGGAATTCAACATCTTAATTGGAGTCCTTCACATCCATTTACATCGATCATCCCTTCAACCAAGACTGAATTTTCGCAAAAGACTTCAGTTGCAAGTGGTCCACCAATTCTTGGGCATGAATCTAGACCGGCATTTCCTCATCTTCCCTTTGGTCTAAACTCACCAACAACCGGAAATTGCTGAAGTTTATTACTTCCTCCTCCTCCGACATCTATAAACAATCTCTTTTTGCCCAATTCAATGACATCTTTTGGTTCAAATGCTCCAACGTCAACTACATCCAGCAAGTCTGCTGCCAACAACTCCACAATAAGTGACACCAAAATCACAGATATCCGCTATAGTCACCCAGCCTTGCTTGGTTGTCGGACTATCAAATTAGAAGACAATTCAACAACAAGAAATCTTAACAGTTCCTTAGGTGTTGGAGCGGATTCACGATCTAGTAGTCCTTCCTCCTGTGGAGGTCATTTGGGTGGTGATGATGAAGCAGGAACTACCATGTCTGGTGGAGAGGAAGATGGTGACGATACGCGTGGAGAAGGTCAGAGTGTTGAATGTGTAGTATGTGGTGACAAAAGTAGTGGTAAACATTATGGACAATATACTTGCGAAGGATGCAAGTCCTTCTTCAAAAGATCAGTACGTAGAAAATTAACTTACACCTGTCGAGGAAGCCGAGCTTGTCCCATTGACGTTCATCACCGAAACCAATGTCAATATTGTCGTTTTCAGAAGTGTATCAAAATGGGCATGAGGAAAGAAGGTAACTATATGATTTTACTATAGGTACCTATATGTTGTATAGATAAATTTTGATCTTTCAGAAACATAAAAAAATTAAAATTTTGTTAGCTGAAATTTTTTTTATAATATAAGTTTTAAATCAGGTGCAATATGAATTTTTATTTTAAATACTGCTATTTTCAAAAGCAATATTTCAGCATCTTTATAGTTTTAGATACTGCGCTTCACTAATATTTTATTACGTTCCTCTTTAAAACAAGTCGTTCCATCTTTTTTTGGGAAACTTTTGAATGAATCTTTTTTACTAACATCGCAAAGGACTGTGAATTTGAATGTAAAACAGACTTAACTAAAACTATTTACTGATTACCTAAATAAAACCTATCAAACATTATATCAATACCTATAAGCATTTTATTATTTTATAAATATAGGTCGGTCCGAAATAAATTTAATTTTATAGAACAAAATATATTCTACAAACAAAGATAATATATAAGAATATTTCTGTTTCACACACACCAACAGTTCAAATTTAACCACCATTATTATCATTAAATGCTACATAATATCTAAGTGATTTCAAAGTTTGACTTATCTTTTTACAAAAAGTTTAAAGTAAAACATAGCGCGACAAAAAAGTAATGGTTTGAGCTAAACACTCACTGTGACATTTTATATCAAAATTATACATATTGGTTGGTTCACAGTTTGACTTAAATCTTTTTGTAATTTTAAGTCAAACATGAAAATCACCTAATGTGATAACCAAATATTTTTATTAGATTCTTTGGTGATAGCCGACATTCAAATGAACCTATTCTTTGAAATTCACTTTTTTACTGTCACAAAGTAGGATATAGTTCTTTAAACTCAAGAATTTGGACTGATCTAATAAGTAGAGGAATAATATTTTATTTTATTTATTTATTTATTCGCGTACAAATACTTGTAGAAAAAAATACAAAATAATATTAAATTAAATATTGAATTCAATTTATGTTCAGAAAATTACCTAATGTATGACACAACACGGGAAAACCATATTTTTTACTTGACACTGTTGTACTTTTTTTTATTTATTGGTGGTCAGACATTGAGGCTTGTAGCTGCTAAACATGGGAAAAAGGCTGATGATGTAGGGCAGTGTTGTTCTTTGGCTTTTTGTAAATTTAGTTTCCATTCTATCTCTGACAGTTTCGGTTCTGACCAGCTAAATGGAGTCTCATTCATAATGTCTATAGTACCTACATAATAAAATATTTAAGCTTTTCAAAAACAAACAACTATTGCCATTTACTTTCATTATGTAGAATGAAATCTTTACTGCAGCAAACATACAAAATTAAACAATAAATACATTAAAATGGTTAAGCCTTCGATAGTACTAACATCATAGAAATTAATATAATCTAAAATAAAAGATGTG
The DNA here is from genome assembly GCA_034780595.1 of Parotoplana pacifica. Lineage (NCBI taxonomy): Eukaryota > Metazoa > Platyhelminthes > Proseriata > Otoplanidae > Parotoplana > Parotoplana pacifica. Next base: position 27,208 of record JAUYWI010052311.1, read on the forward strand.
CAAAAATATATGGCTTCAACATAAAAACAACATATTTTCAAGATCTAATTAAAACTACGTAATCATGTGCATCTTGTTCTACACCCAAGCTGAAGCATGATAAGAGAGTCAGTCAAGCTTGACTGACGGATTTCGGATGAACCATAGTTCATCCGAAACAGTCCGGTCAGAAATGAAAAATGTAAAGTTATTAAAATGAAAAGAATAGCAAAAAATATTGTGCGAGACTTAGGACCCTCAGCGGTGAGTTTTAACCAGTTTTATGTGTACACAACCGTCACTCTTCCCATAATCTAGTTATTATTCAAAATGTAAAAGGCTAAATAAGCACTACATAGTTGAATTAAAAGGCAGATCAAAATCAACTTTTGAGATGGTGGAATCATTACCTTTATACCAACATTGCATATTCCTTATATAAGAAATGTAATGCCACGGTTGATAGAAGAACCAATACGACAAAAAATACCAAAATTATCCTAATTATTGAAAAAAACTAAATACAAAATATACCAAAAAATATCATATTTGTGGTTAAATATAAGATATATTATTTGGAACAATTACATTACTGCAGTTTTTTGTAAGTTTACCAGAACTAGTATTGTTGATTAAAATAGTTAATATTCTAGCAAAATTAATGTTTTTATAAGTGATAGAATGTTGTGTAACTATTTGACAATTATACAAAGTGTAATTAGCTAAATTAAAATTGACACTAAATTCATATAAATCAGAATTATTAATAATATAATATATTTAGCAATAATATCTTTATATATATTACAAAACATAATTTTCCTAATAGAAGTTTAGTATTATAGCATCTAGTGCTTAATTAATTGTAAAGTAACTTGAACCGAAAAGCAAACTTTTCATGAGAGATAGAAATATTAGTCTGTAGAGGCAATTATATCCAATAACCGAATAATTATTACTGTCAAAAATGGTATGTTAACAAATTCAAAAGAAAGATCATCTTCTTTATGATATATTTTAGTATGAAATTGATAATTAACAACTTTCTGCGATCCCTACTTGACCCACTGGTTGAGAAACACAAAGAATTTGGTAAATGTTGTCTCACAGCCACCATTTCTTCTTTTATTAGATGTAAATGAATGTGTCGTGAAAAATCCATGCAAAGGCGATATGGTGCAATGTAAGAACTTAGAGGGCACCTTCGAGTGCAGTTGTCCTCCTGGCTATGAATACAGAGAGACCGGCTGTAAGGACATCGATGAATGCACATCGTTACGTGAGAAAGCCTGTGGAGAAGGCGTCATTTGCATCAATACTATACCTGGATTTAACTGCACATGCCAAAAAGGATTCACATACAATCAAGTTACACGAAAATGCAAAGGTACTACGTATTTTTAAATAATATGTATGTATAATGATTATACGAACAAAAATTTAACTAAGTACGGTTTTCTTTAGAAAATTAATTTTCTTTACCAATGTATATGAATTTCTCTTGTGCAATTTAAAATGGTATTTTTCGCATTTTTAGTTGACGAAGATTCTGGCATTCAGCAGAAGCGTGCAGACTTGATTTTTGCAGTGGATAGCAGTAGCAAATTTAGTGAGAAAGTATTCGGCGCTGTGAAAGAAATGGTTATTAATATCATCAAAGACTATCATCTCAAATCAGACAAAGTTCTCAAAGAATTCTTTGGTCTCATCTATGGAGGCAACAATTCTATAAAAGTTGAATACACAAAAACACAGGCTGCAGCTGCTACTGAAGCTACTCTTAAAATGAAATATCTTGGTTAGTATAATTAGTATAACTTGTATAATCTAGATTTTCGACCTTTAAAATTTTAAAATTGGTAGCAATTCTTCTTTTTCTTGGCAAGATTTATAGACAATAATTTTCTTCGTATTTTCCAGGTGGAAAGGGCTCAGTTGGCAAGGCGCTAGAAAGATCTCGTGAGCTTTATCTCAGCGGTCAGACCAACGCCACAAAAATGGTCTTCCTTATCACAGGATCCGACCTGACTAGCGATTCCAAGGAAAGAGCAACTGTCAAGAAACAAGTTAGTTGGAATTTGCAGTTGAAGTTTCTTGTTGAATTATTTTAAACACAACAACAAGCAATTTATTGATTTATTATTTTATTTTACAGATTGATCTAGTAAAAACAGAAGGACGTTTGATTATCGTTATGGTTGGAGTCAACTTAAACCGTGATAGTTGGTTGGGAATTTTAACCAAAACTGAAATAGAAAAACATGTCATTGTGGTCAGTGTTAATATGCTCACTAATGTTCATACACTCATTTATGAGAAAACCGACACACGTAAGTTGAAATTTCCTTTTCTTTAGCCCTATTCTTTGTTCTTACTGTTATTGTATTTATAAAATACTTAAATATGTTCATCAGTGAGGTGTAAGATATTATAATAACAATTATTCTTTTATTGTACCTAAACATAGGTAGGTATCTAGATTACATCCATGTAGCTAGCTTGTGTTACTTTAACATTATTGGCTATATCTGGTGTTAAATTTTTAATCTTATTAAACTACATAGAAATCTATTCGAGTAATTCTATACAAATTAGCTACCTATGATTTATTGTCATAATTATAATTTTGTATATTTTAGTTATTTCCTGTCCACATGGATTTATCTTCTTGGATAATGTTTGTCAATGTAAGTTTGTGAACCATTCGACAGATTTTTTATTGAGAAATGTCTTGATACCATATAACAAAGAGTGTTTTATGTTTCACTGCTGTACTTTTGCATCAAAAACCTTATTGTTTTCTTTAAAAAATATTGGACCCTCATTGCCTCCTTATAACATGTATGCAATGCAAACAGTTGTATTTGCCCCTAAGAGTGTTAATGTAAACTGGACTTGTGACATACATCTCACCATACGAAATAACACAATAATTAAGACATGTTACATTTAGGTGTGTATCGTTCTTCATTATAGACAAAACAAAACACACAAGATATTGTGTATGGGATGACCAATATTATGCAATTAACAGTACTTGGAATAGTCAATGTATTCAACATAAATGTACTGAAAATGGAGTTCAAATTCTTGAATTGAGTGAGTAGTTATTCAGCTATAGGTACCTATTATCTTAATTATAATGTTTTCTAAGTTCGTTGACTAGGTAGGAAAAGATATTTAAAATATATACACTAGACCAAAAAAATGGAAACCCTAAATAATAAGAATAAAAAAGATTATTTTAACACTAAATAATTTGTTA
>JAUYWI010052312.1:0-17818 GCA_034780595.1 Parotoplana pacifica
ATAATTTTAGTCCCAAGTCTCTTATCCCTCATTAACTTTGTCAATGTTTAACCGATTTCCATTTTTAGCCATCAGAATGTAAATAATATTTATGACAGAATTTTATTTATTTTTGTTTAAATTGATTGATTATTTAACATTATGTTGGAAAGATTTGAAGGAAATCAAGGAACCGCTAGCAGTAAATATAAGTTTCGAAACAGTGGGTTGGTATTTGGTAACCATTTCAGAGTTGTCAACTCTCCTATTTTTATTTAATGCCAACTCACAACACCTAAGAACGTTATGATTTTTTTGTGTGTCAAACTAACCGTTTTTAAAAATCCTATTAGGAAAAGTTGAATGATTTATTCACACAAACATATTTGGCATATCTGTTAGTGTGCCAAGCTTTATATCCCAATGTCTACCAAATTTAGGCCCATATTCCCGGTCGTGTTAAAAATTGATTTCTGTGAAATTCAACCAACAATACTCATCTCAAAACTACTAAAAATGATGGAAAATGTCATAAAAATCATTTTAAACCATTTAGAGTCATATAATTTAGAAAAAATAGTGGACCCCTTTAAAAAATCAATTAATAAAAATATGGATTTGCATTAGTTTATGGTGGATCTACACCAGTCGTACAAACTTATTCTGGTGAATCAAAATTAAATGATATTATTTCACTTGTGAGAACACCAATCCGTTTGTAAATTAGATTGAGCCAGACTTATTTTCCCTTTAAATTGTTCCATACTGAGTAGTTTACCAAATAATAAAGGTTTCTAACTGTTAGTAAAATTAAAAGAACAACATAGCGCTTCCATTCATCAGCAGCCTGGATAGCTCAGTGAGTAGGATACTTTCTTTACACGCCAGAGACTCCGGGTTCTAGCCTATCTACGACTGATGAGATCCAGAGGTCAAAACCGGTCTTGTAATGACTTATGTTGGTGAATAAAAATTAAATTTACATTGAAATGGAGGTAAGAAACAAAATTAATGCTACAAAGATTCATGAAAAATTAGTTACCGAATATGGGGTGATAAAATTGTTTGTTGCCGCTATGACAAAGATTTACGCGCGAAGAATTAACCCGCAAAAATGGACTCATACTAATTAGCAAATATTGATTTTCCATGAATATAATGCATTTTAACATGATACAGTTATTAATCTAAATGTGCAAAATTAACATATAGAATGTGTTTCCAATGTAGCATTTACCATTGAAAGCAAAAACGACATTTTAAACCCTCTATAAATCCAGAAATAATAAATGAAAAAAATATAGTATTTATTAAATAGTAATTGTATCTCAATAAATAAAGAAACATTTCAGTTTCATAATCTCCAAATTGCGAGTTTTGTCGATTTCTTGTGAAATGTTAGTTGTAGGATGGATTTATAACCAAAATGGATTATTGGCACCACAGAAGAATTATAATACGTAGGTACATAATAGGTATATCAAAAACATTCAACAAATTTATCAAATAAACATTCAAAAATGCGATTGCAGTGAATACAACTATGACAGGCTGGACTACCTATAAGTTGTCCATGTTGGGATAAATAGCGTACAGAATCTAAATTTAGGTATAAAATATTAATAAACTCTCGATAATAATTTTATGGATATTTGGCCATATGGCGCCACAAAATCTAAATTTTAAACTTTTATTAGCATCAGAATCAGATGCGTCTTTTATAACTGTAGGCACTTGTTCTAAAGTAATTTTTGATTTTTTGTCTAAACCAATGACGTCATTTGGACCTAGAAATGATTTATTTCAAAACAGATTTGAGATTAAATGCAGGATCAATATGCAAAATATGAACTTTCACCTGAAATGATCATTTGGGACTGATATATGACGTCATAGGGCCGCAAAAATAGACTGCGTAGAGCAATTGAGACCAAAGTTAATAGACATAAGTCTAGCATCACGCGTCACTATGATGCACATGTTAGTGATGATCTCATAAGGGGACTATACATTTATTCCAAAATTATTGATTTTTGTCAATATATAATGAAATCTGTTGCTAGAACTAAAATACCATTTTCGAAAAAATAAAATGAACAATAGCGGCAAGAGATCATAACTACATATGTTCATAAAACAAGTGTGCCCGAACTTTTGTTACCCCAAAAAATATTCGGTTCTCTAAAAAATTATAAGCGATTGATGATATCTCTACACATAGGTAAGTAGAGTTGATAAAATGAGCTGATTTTAATTCTCTGATGGATTGGTTACCATCCAGAATTGTATCTCATGCTCATTATAATGATGAGCATGTACAAGAAATCTTGTTCGCAATGAATTTTATTCGGCCAAAATTAGTCAAGAATTTTGAGCCTTCAGACTTCTAAAACGCATAAAAAATATGAGTGTTTTATGAAAATGTGCATTTTACAAGTCCGAAAGCTAGAAATTCTTAACTAAATTTTGCCGAATAAAGTTTATTATGAGCTAGATTTCTTTGGGTGCCCAAAAAAAATAATTCGGGCAAACTTCTCATTGTGCGAATGATAGAATCACCATGGGCTGGTCAAGTAAAGTCCATAGAAATTAACATCTGTGTTACTGGAGCGGCACTAATTAGGCAATTTATGATTATGTAATTGACACAATCTTGTTAATCCAGGTCTATTGTATAAACAACATTTGTGGGTATTTACATTTAGAAGAACCGACTTATTCAATGACTTTTTCTTATGCTTCTCAGTCCACAAGTTAGTTCCAACACTGCCTTGTAGTAGCGATCCAAATAGGGAAACACAATCATGGATTAACTGTAACGTTGACACCTTTGGGCCAGTAAACCGAACGTGGTAAATTAACTTTCAGTATAATTCCCCCGGCAAATACGATCATTACCACAAGTACAATGACAAATCTAAACAGGATAACTCGAGCATATTCTTCATCGGTCACTTGTACTCTGGCAGGGGGCAGTTTGCGGGAATCTGATCGTGACCTCCCCTGGCTCGGTGTACGTTTCTGGTGGTACAAAAGTGTATTCCCACCGTCACTGTAGATAGCTAAAATAACAGAGAAATGGTTTAGTGCACCCATATAATAGTTGGCTAGACATCTATTGGACAATATTGGGATAGGTACCGACATATTAGGAACATCAAGGGTTCAAAATAGACAATTTAAATGTTATAAAGCTGAATAACAAATGACCGACGATTCAAAAAATACTCAAACTGTCGTGCATAGTAGAAATGCTTCAATTGTAGCTACTTACATTCTGCTTCGCTTTCAGATTCGATTCTTTGCTCAATTAGACCTTCACGTATTCTTAGCTGAGCCTAGAAATAAATGAGTGTATGTTCGAGTATGTAACTTATTATTTATGTCCACCCGAGAACATATAGAACCCTATAGGCCCTGATCCTAACCACTAGAGTTTTAAAAAGAATTTTAGTCAAATCCTAAAAACACTACATTTCTTCTTCTTGTACACTTAAGTGATGTTTCTCAGGCTGTGTGGCAAGTCTCTAAACAACATCTGAAAATTGAGGAAAGATCTTAGGGATATCTGGGGATAGAGGAAGGATCTAAGGGATATCTGGGGATTGAGGAAGGATCTTAGGGATATCTGGGGAATGATGAAGAATATTAAGGATATCTGGGGATTAAGGAAGAGTCCTAGGGATATCTAGGGAGGAAGAATCCAATGGATATCTGGGGATTGAAGAAGGATCTTAGGGATATATGGGGATTGAAGAATGATCTTAGGGATATATGGTGATTGAGGAAGGGTCCTAGGGATATCTGAGGATAGAGGAAGGATCTTAGGGATATCTGGGGATTGAGGAAGGATCTTAGGGATATCTGGGGATTGAGGAAGGATCTTAGGGATATCTGGGGATTAAGGAAAAATCCAATGGATATCTGGGGATTGAAGAAGTATCTTAAGGATATCTGGGGATTTAGAAAGGATCTTAGGGATTGTGAAGAGTCCTAGGAGCACCCAATCCCCAGATATCACTGGGATCCTCTCCTAATCCTCAGATGTCGTTTAAAGACTTCTGACACATCTTGTACATCGATATTTTGCTGGGATATGCCTGTAATGGGAGGCACTCAATTTATGCTAACAATTATACAAAATTCGGTAATTAAATCAAATAAACTTTAGATGTTCCAGTGCCCACTTAATGATGATGATTTATCAAGGACGCAGAAAAGATCATGTCTCAGAAACAGTTTCCTAGCCATTTTATTAGAAAATATTATAAAACAATACAATTGATAGCTGTTCTTACATTTTCCGCTTGACGGTCCCAGTTCTGGCAATTAATGACAATGACAACCGTTGTGACAGAGATACTCAGAGAAACGAGATAACCGATCCATAAACCTGAAGATATGTAGGTTTAGAACCAACACTGACAAAGTACTGAGACGATTTATACTTTTACTGGGTCACATAATTTTTTGTCAAATATCAATCCATGAATTTGGTAATTTCCTTCTTTAGATCAGTTCTGTTACTTAGGTAGTTTTTAGGAAAGTTTCTCAGTGATTTTAATTCGTATCTTAATGTCAACACCCACGTCCTATTAGTCTTCAAAGGCCCTGATTTCCTAAATTCTGGTTACTTTGATATCCAACCTTATTTTAAACCTATCTACTATACATTGTAATTCCTACTTTTCTTGTTGTTTTCTCTCAATTACTAACAAAACGTAATTCTTCCCAAATCTATTTCGATCATGCAGTTGATTTCTTATCGTCTATTCTAATTTATAGGGGCTATACTAAAAGAACTCTTAGAACAAATAAACATTGGTTTCTACCTTAATAATTTATGATCTTTTGGTTGCTTTAATTGTAATTGCCGTTCCTGTATTTGTTGTAAATTCTTATTCCTTGTTCTTTTATTTTTAATTCTGATTCTGATGTCTTCCGTCTTCAATCTTACATTTCTTGTACTTCATCTAACATTGTTTATCTTATCTCTCGTTCTATCTGTGGTCCGCTATTAGATTTCTTTTAAAAGAAACTGATTTCTAAACTTAATTTATTCTCCACATTACCTCATCTTCCCATATCTGCTCTTTTTTCTTTACCTCAACATTTCTTAAACAACTTTGTAATCTGTGGTCTTCAATCTCTTTACAATAAGCAGGTTTGTTTCATCCTCTATCATTTCTAAATCTAAACTTAACTGGATTTTTCGCCTTAAAACTTCTATTCATCCTGGCCTTAATAATCCTCTTTGTTCTACATCGAGTCTTCCTCTTATTATTCCTTATTCTTCTTCTAATCTTTCTACTATTCACAAGCTCAAATCCCGTTGTTTGGAAACCTTCAACGCCAATATCTTTCTATCTTATACCAAACATCCTTCTCTAAAAAGACATTCTTTGTCATTTCCGAACACATTTTAATTCGGATCTTTCTAATGTTTAATTTTCTTATTTGTTTATCTAATATTTTCAACAAACTTTAATTATCTATTAATTTTTCTTGTTGTCTGTTGAATTTTAAATTTTTATCTCTATTATTCTGTGTTAATGGCAATTTTTTGTACATAATTAGTTTAAACCACTGAAGAAGGCTAATAGCCAACATATGTTTGGATCCTATATTTTTAAATTTCAAATATAGTGACTTTTTTAAAATTCAATATATAGATTTTAGGAAAGTTTCTCAGTAAATTAAATTCATATCTTAATGTCAACACCCCCACGTAGATTTCTGATCTACAGTTAATCATTGTTCTATAAGTAGGTGTTGTATTTCATACAAACAATCTCCAAGAACATGAGATAAGATAGCACATAGTATAGATATTTACATAAATGTATGTAATCTACCTTGGACTTTAAGATTAGTAAGAAACGCGAGCGATATTCCAATTGGCTGACCAAGCACGTAGTAAGCAACAATAATGAAAACCGTTCCAAGTTTGTGTCGGCCACAACCTCTTAATGCACCCATTGTCACCGTCTGAAATGATACAAAACAACAGGTCTTTAGGCAAATCAAAGTGAATTTGCTACAACTTTATTACAGATGAATGGTCATTTTAATATGGGTGAAGAAGGACAATGAATGAATAGGAAAGAAAACGAAAAGTCTTTTAGTTAGAAAAGGAAAGATAATAAATGGGATATGGTCCAATATCAATAAATATTTATTAGTTTCATCATGGAATCCATATTCCAAACATATTTATGATGTTTCACTAGCCAAAAATGTTACCAACAATTTGTTGCAGGCATCGGCGATTATGAACTTCCAATGCTTCCTATCTCTAGCACCATGAATGAAATCCTTGTTCCTGGTAGTATTTTCTATGGCCCAGTTGTTGAGGCTTTGTAAATAAGTTGTCCTTTGGCTACCACGGTCTCTATTTCCGGCAATCTTCCCAAATAAAGCAAGATTTTCTAAGCCACCGTGTCTAATGATGCATTTGCCTTTTGCTCTGATGGTCTTCAATAATGATCTTATAGTCTTGGCAGCTGTAAGTACTTGTTGATTTGATTTTCTTTCATCATCCTTCTTAAAAACTACATCTCCAGGGCTTCTATTTTTGCTTGCAAAGATGCACTCGTAATATTCCAACATTCACATCCGTATGCCAGATGGACGTCTTCAAGACTCTATTATTTTGTGTCAAGATAAATACTTCTAATCCACATAAATCATTAATCACCTTCCTATTCTATGTAAATGTGTCAAACTGGAATTTATATTGACCAAAATGTATGTCTGTTGCACCAATATTATCATTATTTGAAATCATGAGTTTCAAAAACCGATAATTTTGTCGACGTCTTATAAAATGGCTGCCTCTAGACAACAAACGGGATTGTTATAGGAAGAAACCATTTTATTTAAAGTAGCAATATTACCATAGATGATAATTCAATAAAACAAAATTTTCCAGAAGTTTTCTAAGGGTGATTATTATTCCGATGCTTTTAAGGTCAAAATCAGTCAAAAGGCAACCAAAATGATATTTTTGAGGTAAAATTAGTCATAATTTCCAAAATTCCGAATGTAATAATGATGATAAAGACTTCTGCTATTTTCAATTTAAATATCAAAGTCTTACTCCAATAGAGTCAATGATCTGGACGCCAATCATTACAAAGAAAATATTTGATGTTCCCTTGATAATATCTCTAGAAATAAAGGAAGGAAAGGAAAATATTTAGGTCACCCGTACCTATGGATATTCAACTAACTACATGATATGTACACACACAATTCTACACTTACGGATCATCCGAAAATAACATTGGAAGATAGTCACGAAGAATCAAGAAGATGACTGCAATTGTTGTAATACTGATCACTAAAAGTAAAATATTAGGCATAACACAATATATATATATAGGAATTTAGTATTTGATGAATATTCAAACACAGATTTTGGCATACTGTTTATCTTTTGGTCCAGAGCATAACCATAGATATAACTATGTAGATGGACAAAATTAGCAAGTTGCACAGATCTGAAGAATAATTTTTTCTGGCTTTTAGGGAGTACAACCAAACTTAAAAGTAATTTATTTCAACACGAACAAGGTCAGATAGAAAAGATGAGCTAAATGATTGTATGTCCACTACGGACAAATATTGCCTAGTAAACATTCTGCTCACTCAAAGAGCTCTTTCAATAAAAGCCAAGCCCCTGAATACGTAGATTTTATTAAAACATGGACCGCTAAGGGTTACCGCTCCTGATATTTTCAGCTAAAATAATACAGAATGGATATTTGCGGTAGGCAGCCCTCAAATATATGGACATTAACTTACACTGTACAGTAGCTCCGGCACGGTAGGCAGTCAGAGCCCGCTCTGGATTGTTGGCGCCCAACGCTTGTCCAACTCGGATATTGACGGCCACCGATACACCAAATGTCATCTAAAATGCAGCACATGTAGCTAACTGGAACGATATCAAGCTTTGAAACAATTCTTACTTTTTAAAAATATGCAGGTAAAAGTACGTCTACATCCAAATTAGATAATTAAATTGTTTGTTCCAGTAAAATCCAAATTTATTTCTTGGAATTTCATGTTGTTTACATAATTATAGTCAAATTGACCCCAACACTATTAATTATAAATATTTGATGAGAAAAGGTCATATAGGCAGCGGTTCACTGTCTGCAATGTAAACATCACCTTCGATCCATGTAGTTAAATGGTTTATGTTTACAAATCCAGTGACCGCCATTTGAACAGTCGGTTGTTGGATCTTACAAGAATTTGATATTTGCAAATGATACAGAATATGAGAATTAGCTAAACTAGTGTACGTAACTTTCCGACGGAAAAAATCAAACATTTGGCTGATACTGTCGGCCCTTCAAAATCTTACCATAAACGTCAATGTTTCGAGTTGGTATAAAATAGACTGGATTCCAAGTTCCACGGGGCCCATTAAACCAGACAGAAATGTGCCAATTTCCCAACAAAACGACTCCATAGAAACCATAAAGATTCCGGGAATGGCAAGGCCAAGAAAATTATCCCAGTCTAGAAAAGCTTCTTTAGACCATCCTGGAAATAAAATAATTTACCGGCTAATAATATGTCAAGTGGAGATCAGACAGAAATAAATATTTATAATTTTTGCAAAATTGTTCAGCAACTCCTAATCAATCTAAAGTTTGAAAAAATTCAAAATGATGGTGGACTACCTATTTTCGATTTTCTAAGGTCATCTGTCTCCATCTGAATCAGATCTCTATGGTGTTACTCTATAAATTTTGATAAACAAAAAAACAGAAAAAAGTGTTTTAAAATGTTAGCTAGTTTTCTCAAAAATCTATTTAATAGTCCGGGAGCAGCATTCCAAGGCTTGATAGCTTCATTATTTAGATATTTGTGACTACAAGCTCAGAATGGTAAGTCTTAAGTTTCACGGATATGATAGAACTTTGGTCAATGAAAGAGAGGTCACTCCGTGGAATTTTCTTATGCTGAAAAATATCGGTAGAAAAAATTTGCTTCGATTCACTTCAACTTTACACTACAGAATGGTCTAAAATATCATAAACATTTTTGAAAGTTCTGAATTATTTGGTTAATTGAAATTAACATTTTTAATTTAGAAATTATAATCTTTATGCTACCCATATTTTTTTCTGTCTTCTATGTATCCATTAAAACTACCTAGAAATAGCATCAAAATTAAAGCTATCACAAAATGTTGTTTTCGATTAATAAAATGATTTGAAACTTTCAGAAAATTAGATGCCAATCGAAACAACTTCTCCTTCAGCATAGGAAATTGCATTGAGTGACAACTCTTTGAGTAACAAATGAAATATCAAACCTTATGCTTAAAACCCTCTCGGGTCCCAGACTATAATTGTTAAAGGTCACTTACCATCCCAAGTGTCGACATAAATCTTGGAGAACACGATGTAGAGCATCAACATGAACCAGAGAATGAAAAATGAGGCTGCTTGGCACATGGCGGAAGCTCTAAAATGAAACATGGTCTCAGGTCAGTGTCTGCTTTTATCAAAAGTCGTCCAAAATATTGCACATCTAGGCGCCATCTAAATTAGCTGAAAGTAACTCAGTAGAATAATTGCATATTGGCAATCTTTGGGAAGAACCCATTTTATAGAAAAACACTGAACATGTTTCAAATTTTGAACCCAACTTGTTGAGGAGAACATTTTAAAGTTTATAGAATGCTAATACTTGGCAATACATTAAAATTTTAATTTTTTTTGGTGGAAAGAAAGACAACAAATTGCAGATCAATTATCAGTTATAAATTTTAAAAAATGCATAACAATTTCATTTTCAATTAAAAAAGAAGCCCTAGCTCAAAATGAGAAATAATCTCTAAGGTAGGTGGTGTTTTATGGAAACTGTCCCCACTGATGAATACTTAAGGGGTATTATGACGATATTGTAATTAACACCAGGTAGTATTGTATTTTACTCAGACTCTAATATTCCTAGCAAGCAATACCGACATACTTATAATGAAAGGGATAAATAAAAAATGCAGAAAAACTTTTGATTAAACCAACAAACACTAAACTCAATTGTCTACTTATATGAATTTTTCTAATTTTAGACATTAAATAATAATGCTCTCCTATATGTATCTGCTGGAATATTAGGCCATTTTCAACATCAAACATTCTCCGGACATGGGCACTGACTTACTCTACACCATAGCCAAATTCATAGATAGCAACATATTGGGTCACGACATTGAAAACATTTCCCACAACTCCAATGACCATTGGCGGACAAAGAATGTCCTGATTTTGAAGATAACGTGTCAACACCAGGAAATGGTAGGAAAACTAGAATAAAATAAATAGGCTGGCTTTATTTCTAAACCCAATTTGTTTACTCAAACCATTTATAAGTTAAAATAAAACTTCCAAGAGGTTAGAAAAATATCAGTAATTATCGGAAATCACTAGAAACTAATTCTCAAATGAATATTTTTTAAGTAGAAATATAAACAGGAGCCATGTTTATTCATAAAATAGTGACTAGTTTCGTTTCCATTAATTTTATGTGAAATTAAAACAATAATAATAAAGTAATTAATAAATTACAATAAAACATTAAACGAAGAAGAAACACCTTCTAATAATAACTAGTTCCACAGTTCACCAATGATCTATTCAATGAGGGATTAACTTGTTTTATATAAATTGCTTCTTTAATAGATAAATTAAATTTATTCCTATCACTGTCAATGATCTTAAATTGTTCGAAAAGTTGACTACCACTTTCACATTTTTCACAATTGTCCACAGGTTCAGCTATTGGACCGAAACGATTGTGTCTTGATGATCAAGACTGCTCCTACATTGGCAAATTCGTCAACATTTAGCTACAATCGTTTGGGACCAATAGCTGAACATGTGAAAAATGTGAAAGTGGTATTCAACTTTTCGAACAATTTAAGATCATTGACAGTGATAGAAATAAATTTAATTTATCTATTAAAGAAGCCATTTATTTAAAACAAGTTAATCTCATATTGAATAGATCATTGTTAAACTGTGGAACTAGTTATTGTTTGAAGGTGTTTAACTAACTTTCGGTTATTTCTTCTTTGTTTAATGTTTTATTGTAATTTATTAATTGCTTTATTATTGTTGTTTTAATTTCACATAATTAATGGAAACGTAACAAATTTAAGTCTGACGACGTAAAGTGAATTTACGAAACTAGTCACCATTTTATGAATAAACATGGTTGTATAAAAACCTTCCTCCTGTTTATATTTCTCCTTAAATTATGATTCTCTAAGAATATCTTTTAAATACGTAAAATAATCTCTTTCACAAAAGTTTAAAAGTTAAATCTACGTAAAGTAGATATCTTTACCATAAATGATTTTCTATTATGACAACTAAAATTTGAATAGCTATCAATAACTATGTTCGGAAAGTTCATCATCTTTTAGGTATTTAAACAATCATTTCCTAGCTAGTTAATAACTACCTATTGTACCTAAAAAGTTACTATTATACCTAACACCTGCCTAACAAATACATTTTATACTTAAAAAATACTCTTCATAGTTAACAAATACTCTTTATACCTAAAAAATACTCTTCATACATAACAAATACTGTTTACCTAACATATACCCTTTATACTTAACAACTACCTTACTAGCAAAAACATAAACTCACAAATATTCCTGGTAAAAAATAAATAATGTACTTAGACGCAATTCTAAAATAAAAATAAAATATCATTGAAGAAATGTGAAGATTTATAAATGACATCGGTCGGTTTCTAAAAACTTTTAGCAAACAAAATTTTAATATTCTACAAATTCAGACTCAATATTGCTTACACAGACACCCTTAGATCCTGACCAATCAATATGAAAATGGGCTCAAAGTTCAAGTGTATGGCATAGACAATAAATGGAACGATTGAAACAACCATTAAACCTAAAAAATGACATTAAATTATTTTAAAAATTGACATTAATAGATAAATAACTTATTTTGAATGCAATAACTTATTTTGCTACCTAATCTATAGGGAAAGTGAGACTTTGTTACTTAATCTAGGAAGTGAGTCTTTGTTACTTAATTTATGATGTGAATCTTTGTTATCTACGCTAGGTGAGTCTTCGTTACCTAATCTAGGAAGTGAGTCTCTCTTACCTAATTTAGAAAGTGAATCTTTGTTACATAATCTAGGAAGCGAGTCTTCGTTACATAATCTAGGAAGCGAGTCTTTGTTACATAATCTAGGAAGCGAGTCTTCGTTACATAATCTAGGAAGCGAGTCTTCGTTACATAATCTAGGAAGCGAGTCTTCATTACATAATCTAGGAAGTGAGTCTTCGTTACATTTCTATGATGTTAATACTGTCGAAGGCTTGACTGGTTTTGTTTTTTGTTTTCTGCAGTAAAGATTTATTTTACATTAGGAAGTGAGTCTTTGTTACCTAATCTAGGAAGTGAGTCTTTGTTTCCTAATTTATGAAAAGAATCTTCGTTACATAATATAGGAAGTGAGTCTTCGTTTCCTAATCTAGGAAGTGAGTCTTCGTTTCCTAATCTAGGAAGTGAGTCTTTGTTACATAAAATAGGAAGCGAGTCTTTGTTACATAATCTAGGAAGTGAGTCTCTGTTACTTAATCTAGAAAGTGAGTCTTTGTTACCTAATTTAGGAGGTGAGTCTAATAACTTACTCCTCTGTAACACCATTCCAATTCTCTTTTTCTGATCTACACTTCCATAAAGCTAAAACAACAAATTAAAAATAAGACGCCTGTTGCCTAGTTACAATTTTCTCAAAATATTCAATTGAGATAATATGTGCAAAATTTACAAAGTTTCTAGTGAAAAACAATTCAACTCCAAATAAAACGACCATCATAAACAATTCACTTACTTGTGAAAAGAAAGTATCACAGGCTGTGCACATTCCGGTTCCAATACAAACTCCAAGGGCAGCAATTATCTAAAAAATGGAGGTTAGATTCCAATGAAAAGGAGTTCCAAAATGGCGCAAGTTGTTTTATGATATAGAATGCTGATATTGCCATAATTGCTTTAAAATGAGAAATCTAAAGTTAGAGATTGTTTTTCAACATTTATTGCCCCCCGATAGTACATTATATACATTATATTCAATGGAGAGGAAAATTGGGAATAGTCTAGATATATGGTGGTTTTAAATTTAATAACTGTCCGCAATCAATGCAACATAATGTAAGAATATTATGGAGGACTTACGCTATTCGCTAACGATACTCCGGCCATTTTGAATTTGTCATCCAAATGACCGCATATTATTATGCTTTCGGTCATTATCAAAAAAGTGCTCAAATTCGTAACCACCTGCAAAATAGTACATAGTATTGGTGCATTAGACATTAGAATGAAAATATAGTGAACACAAATATTAAACATAGCTAGGTATAGGAGTAGTCCAAACTCGGAATGAATATCAGAAAAGTTAGGAGGTGTACATGTGTCCACTAAAATAATACGATGTGCATATTTGGCTACAGTAATTTTATGGTTATTGGAATGAGTGATTTCAATAAATATTTAGGATAGGTGACTTCTATGAATATTTGGGATAGATGACTTTTCTGGATATTTGGGATGGGTGACTATTCTGGATATTTGGGATAGGTGACTTCTATGAATATTTGGGAAAATTTTTTTCTGACATTTGGATTGCGTCATCTCTATAGATATTTGGAATAGATAATTTCTATTGTTGAGGCAAGACCATAAATATTGATTTCTATGCACGTTTGCAATTAAGCAGTTTCTATTGATATATCTATGAGATTCAATGCACTACATTGCCCACCACTCTAGGGGAGTATACTGTTCTATTCATACCACTGGAAACGCCAGTTTGATCACACTTTTTGCTTCTGACACAAATCCAGTCGGCCATATTTTGCTTGCGATTCGTGTGCACAAACTTTCGGATGTCTGAGTCAAGAGTGGCTCTACCAAGAAATAGGAAACAGAATCTAATAACATTAAGTACATAATATTATGTGGATTGATACAACAGAGAATCATAAATTAGCTATTTACGTATGATTGTTACAATGGGAACTACATATGTATAGGTGGTATCAAAATAAAAATCTGAAGCTATCGAAAGAAATGGAACATTAGACTATTCTATAGTTTTATTAAAAAATCAGCATTTTGTTCAAAAATTGGATAACTAAAAGACAATATCCATTTGTCAGTATACCTAAAATATTAATATTTTCACAGATCAGTTTGACCAGCTTGACAAAGCATGAGTTGTGTTTTTTAAGAAGTAGCCAAGTTATGATGAAAGTATTGGTTAAAGAATATAGAAAAATCAACTTACGTCGACCATCGTCAGTGGATTTATAACTACGAAGATCCATCAAAAAGTAGTTTAAAATCAAATAAAAACACCACTACAGCACAACAAGATTTGATAACAGATCTGAACAATCGCGACTACCACACTGATCAATTCTAGGTCATCTAGTTTGTTTTAAATGGATATGAAGACTTGCTATAGTCATCGTGTGTGAACTATGAATCCAGCTAACATGACCTAAATCATGCCATTGGATGCGGATTATCTATGAATGTGTCATAGTAAAGTTGTAAATCTAAACTTTGTCACAGAAATTATTTACACGTTTGAGAATGTACTGCCTACTCGTACTTCGTTATTTTACTACTTACTAAGGATAAAGTCAAGCTAGATTCTCTTCATATGGTAATTGATTATCAATTTAATGGTAAATTACAATAAGTTGTAAAAATGGTTAGTTCAACTTCATTTTGAAACAAATGTTTGTCCAGAAATGCCAAAGTTAGCACGCTAGATAGGTCATCGTGTTTAACTCTTCGTATAAACTTGGAAGATTGCCAACACCCCGCCCCAAGGTTTATTTTAAAACTGCTAAAAAAATCAACTGATTTATAGAAAATTTGGTACCTGTTGACCAAATTCTCTTGTGGAGTTTTTTTTTTGGTGTAAAGCAGTTTAGCCCCCACAGGGTCACGTGACGCCTCTTATAAAAATAAGACAAAATAGACATTGAGTTGTGCTTCTGGGTGCATTAGTGGACCTACACACCAAATTTGAGGTAAATGGAACAAACGGTAATTCTGGGATCTGATGACAGTCCCTTTTTTACAAAATAAACCTGTCGATTAATCTTTCCAAGATTGCAGCCCAATCCATCCACCACGGGGTGTACATCGCTCAATCTACGGTATTTGTAGAGGCATTTTATGAAGGATTAGCCATCTGACAATTTATAAATCCGCAGCCATCATAGTCTAATGATTATAAAAACAGATTATTATGTAGACAATTTAATTATTTTAACTTGGAACTGATATCACCTTTTGCCATAAAGAGAAAGGGAGAGATGATTTGTATTATTTTTTTTAGATATTAAAATACAGTTGTCCTGTGATAAACATACCGTCACAAGAATACTCAAGGGACTCTCCTAAAAATTTATCAACAAGAAATTGGGATACTTCTTATAGAGTGAGAATATTTCCTAATTCTCAACGCAGCGCCATAGTTGTCATCCAAGGCGCACGTTACCTCGAAAAGGTCCTTACTGGTAAGAAATTTGCATAATGATGCATGTTCAACTAAACAACCAGAATTCTCAGGTAAACATCTTGAAGTGATGGCTGGCTTCTAAATTGGCCTATGCAGCAAATAGAATTCTCATAGAAGGCTGCCGCCATTTTATAGCACTTGACTTGAGAGTTGTTTGGGCATTTGATATTAACCTTATCGGAATTTAAAAACCATTCCATTACCCAGTTTAACAAAACACCAAAATTCGGCTTGCAGAATAAAATGACTTAGCCAAGAGCACGAAATGCTGATCTCATTAATTTATCTGTTGACCAACTTTTTATTTGTTAAATACTGTTTTTATAAAATGGCGGGTGTACAACAAATTGACTAGCAACTAAATCGAGTATGTATATGATATAGGTAAAATGTCAGATAGTTAATTTTGTTAGGTTACAAAAATATTGGTTATACAAACACATTAATCTATTAATTCTGCTAAACACCATAATTAGCTATTAGTTATCTCATTTGAGTATTTTAAAAATTATACTCTTCTACATCCGTGTGCTAGTTACACATTTGAGGTAGGTGGTGACTGACTAAGCGAGTCGGTCATTTTGTTATCACATGAAATATTTTAATATTTGTTTGTTCATAAATCATATTAGGCAAATATATCTTTGAGTGCATGTTTCACATGTTATCATAAAATCATAAAACAATGCGAATAAGGTTATATGTACACACATTTGTGGTTGAAGGATTAAAGTTTCACCCATCAAAAAGTTTTTTTTTAAATCAGGGACATACAGAATGTTCCTGAAAAATACTAAAAGAAAACAGTTAGTCTGAGGAAATTGATGTTTTTCATTTGATATGTATAACAAGGACTACTATGTATAATTACCTTTCTTTAAATAATAAAATGCACTTTTCACGATATTAGGATTCCAATCCAGGGATGTCCCTGGTTCCCGGAATACAATGATTGCTCATTACTTTGGATTAATGCAGCAAAAAGTATAAAGACATTATTGTCTATTCAAACAAAAGTAATGTATTAGCAACAGAAATACATCCTTCAAAGTAAGAATTAATAAGATAGTTTATGAAAAGTATGATTTATATTAGAAAATGATAGATGGAATAAGTAAAATGTAATATGGCAACAATAATCAATGCACAACCTGGTTTACACTATCCATCTTAATAACAAAATACCAGATCAATACAATAAGTGTACCTACGTATGTACATTTCACAAAATTAACACCCAATATATAATTAATAGTCATGAAAATTAAAAATAAAGTTTTTGGCAATTTTTAGCAAATTGTTATTAAAGAAAACTTAAATTTTGCTATCTTTCTTTGTACTATACAGAACTCCGGCCTTGGACAGGCTTAGGCATCAACTGATACTATCACCCACCTTCTGAGGTTAATCCAAGCCATTTCCAGCTAGAGGTTTAACAGTAGTGGCTTTGAGAATACAAACTAATTTTAACCAATTTTTTGCACTAGAGGTAAATAAAAATAAACAATTAATTGGTAATTTTCACACGACTTTCATCAGTGAGAACACTATTTCAAACAGTAAATGCCTTTCCCTAGACAATTTATTGACTTTCTGATGACAATTCAGATTATTGATTCGATTTGTTTTGTTTTCAAGTATCAATCAATACAACAAATGAGAAGGCAGTCACGAGGAGAACAGGTCACAGTAATACTGAAGAAGTTCATTAAAAATCACTCATGTAAAAATACCAATTTTGGTGCTGCGTGCACGACAGGCTGTAGGTCAGATGCACGCACAGTAGAAAGGTCAGGGTTCAAATTGTGACAAAAAGTCGAATGAGGCCGTTGACAAACTGAACAATTTCATTTCCGCCCAATTTGGATTCACCATAGAATCTGTCAACGAACGTAATTGGCACCTACAACAGTAAAAAAATAAAAATAGACTCTTGTCACCTGGAAAAGTCAAAAAAGTTAAAATAGTGAAATCCCATGTAAACATCTCGAGTGAAATGAACTTATCAGTAAACAAAGTTACTACTTAAAACTCGTTGCCATAATTACTACTTGAAACTCTTTGCCATAATTACTACTTGAAACTCTTTGCCATAATTACTACTTGAAACTCTTTGCCATAATTACTACTGAAACTCTTTGCCATAGTTACTACTGAAACTCTTTGCCATAGTTACTACTGAAACTCTTTGCCATAGTTACTACTGAAACTCTTTGCCATAGTT
>JAUYWI010052323.1:0-17816 GCA_034780595.1 Parotoplana pacifica
ATAACTATAATTATAATTATAGTTATTTTAGGTCGTATACCTCGAAATTAAATCAAGTAGCTTTTTATTCAAACTATTGTAAAAACAAAAACAGGAAAATCAAATTATTGTTTTTTTTATTAAAAACTTGTAACATATTTGATATTTTAATAATAACTATCTTAAAACTAGGTCCAGCATAACATAACCTGTTATCCATTGTTATCTATGCTGTGATGAGTTGCTCTGAGTTGGAAGAAACAGTCACTATTGATTCTTTAGTGAGATCACAAACTTCGTGGTCGATTTATTTCTAGTGTGTTAGTGCGGTTGACTTTTTATTCCAATGTCAAGTTCGATTTTGTAATATAACCTAATAAATTGCTGAATGAACATCATATCAACTCTACCTTAAAAGCTTCTCTTTTTTTAAAAGGAGCTGCCATATAGGTCCATTTTTTCGAAATACACGAGGCATCCAACTTAGATCTACTTACTCATAACAAGGATGTGCAATCGTGCACATACTGACATTTAGGAGTCCCGTATAAAAAAATCATACAAGTATTTTATTAGGATTTTTGATTAGTATCTAACTAACTAAATTTGTGGACATAAAATATATACCTATTGTTTTTGTGTAGACGTAGATTTTCTCATAATTATTGTTATTCGATGAGATACCCATTTTGTATTTCGGTAAACCGGGGACATCTCTATGGGTAAACTAAATAGACAAACCTGCATTGAGCTAACTTGTAGATAATTACAATAAGAAATTGGTTTTTCTTCTTATCTGTCCTAAACATCATATTTTTGGCAGCGACGTGTTTCTCTTGTTACGCCGCGATTCAATATAGACTCGAGTGTGAGGATCGAAGAATTATTGACCAAACTATTCCGCTAATTAAAGACCTGTCAGGTTTTATTTTGCATATTGTTTTTAGGATGACCACCTCTTTTGATTATGGGAAGAAAACTGACTAAGCAAGCTATATGACGGTGGTGTAGTTATTAATAAATTTGGAATGCAAATCTCTTGTTTTACAATGATAAAAATTGACTACAGATTAAAAAAGTTTTCTTTTAAGTAGTACTTTGGTATACTACTCTTTATAGTTTATTATCTGTCAAATTTTGTTATAGATATCTTTAGAACATGGCCGTTTTTTATCATTATTTACCTTTATACTTTATAAAACAATTAGTATGTATTTAATTTCTAATTAAAAATAAAACATATAAGTAGTGTGAAGAATTCTTTATTACGATATTTAAATAAAAGGTCTAGTTTTTCATTTCGAAAATCTTAAAGGCTTATATTATTACATGACCGTGTTCTAAGGTAGTTTTACTATTATACTTTCTAGTTTAAGAACATTAAATAATTTACAAATAGATTTGAAATTGTCGAATAATTTTGTTTTCTTTAAACAGTCATAGTTCATGAAGATTATTGGTTTGCATAGAGTACCTATGCTAACATAGACTTATGTATCTCTTATTGGATATATGCTAAACTATAAATTTAGTAATGTTTGCTTGACGTCGTTGCTCGGCCGTGTAGATTTATCTATTGTTTGTGCATGATAATGTTCAATAATCTCCTTGATTTTTTCTTTCCTTGCTTATGTAGTTGAGATCTGTAATATATTAATTCTATAATATCAACTATTGAAAGGGATTAAAACAGGTCTAATAGAATTTGAATGCAACGTCTATTTGTTTTATCATTGTTTACTAAAATGTAATTATTTTCTTGCAACTCCACCTCAAATACGCACTGTTATGATAGTGCATGCTGGCCAGAGAGAGTTCGGCGATGGTATACAATACTTTCAGTAGTATAAAGGTCAATTTAAATCAGAAGCTCAAGCAATCTTCTAAGTAAATGCATGTTTATGCAAACATTTGCTATGCGACATGTAAATTCCCCATACATTATATACAACGTTATGTTATATATAATTATATATGAAATCTCTATTTGTATTTTCATGCTAAAAGTTTACTTATTTCTTTCAATATCATTTTATTTAGAAATTTCAACTGAATTTTGTTAATTTACTGCGCAATACTTCCATTATATTAATATCTCTATAATGTTGCGCATTGTAGGCCTGCACTACACTATATGTATTGTTTATCACAGTCTAATAATTTCATGATTTATAATTATAGGTATTTGCAAGTTAAATATATAGAAATACGTACTATTTAAATAATTAAAATTGTTTATTTGATTTTCAATATATTATAATAAGCATTTATGTAGCTATGTAGTTAGATATATGAAGTAATTACTTTGCGCTTGGACAAGTTCTTCTGCATAAACATATTGGAGTAATTGTAACTATTTCATATATGTATAGTTAGTTAAATTTCCTGTCTTATTTTTGCCGGTTAGATGTGTTTATGTATTTTTATGTACTATAATAACTGCTAATTACCTACTGTGTGTTTAGGTAGTTAGATATATTTTATTAGAATAATGATGTATTGGTATGACTATAATAATATGCAGTGTAAAGGATAAAAAACATACAATTATATCTAGATACTACTTTTGACATATTATAATAGTTATAGTTAATTAATTTGTTTTGAAATATTTCACAATACAGGTAGGTAGCTTGAACATTTAGTCTTCTTTAGTAATTAAGTAGGTTTTGTTCAGATTGTAACTATGCATCTTGCTTCCTATACAATTATATTATAATAATATTTAATAAATATACCAATTATTGTGTTCATATGCAAGAAATAATTATTAGTTTTTTACGAAGAAATTATAGGTGTCACTTTAACGACATCCATTTTACAATTACTAGGTATTATGGTGGAATTATTGTTTAAAATTAGTTTTTAATTATTGTACTTATTATTATAGTTAAATTTGACGATTTTTTTTAATTAAACGTTTTAAATGTCTTTAAGCACTAATGATACAATTTTAATTTTTACTTTCAAACGAAGTTTTCCAAGCATGTTGCTTTTGCGAAAATTCATGTTCATATTACAAAAGTTTAAATTATTCAAAATTCTTTGATTATGTTGCTACTGCTTTGTTATTTTAGAATGATGAAATCTCTGGCTATCATTCTTCCTCTGCACAACCAGTATTCAACCAATCACAAATTGACTGTCAATTATTGATCGATGATAGTGCCAGCAAGGACAGATTAGACGAAGAAGATGATGGTTTGAAGAAAATAGATAACGATCAAAGTGAACCAGAAGGAGCATTGACTGAAGAAGAACATGATGAAGGAGACAAATGTCGAGACGGTGATGTGCAGCCCCAGCCTTCCTCCACTTCGCCCAGTCCATCGTGCTATGTTTGTCCTGTCTGTAGCGACACATTTGACTGCAAAGCCGAATTTAACAGACACATTGAAAGGTAATTATGCTCTATAATGTACATAGATTCACTTGAATGAAATTTGTACTAGATTAGATTACATGTAGAAATCTAGTGGTAAAATAATACCCGGGTAAGCATTTTCTATTCAGAGCTTATCACTTATTCTTATTTCGTTTCATAATAATTAAAATAGGTATACTTTTTTAGTATTATTAAACTCTCTGTATTAAAAAAATACAGAGTTATAGTTGTTAAATTTATGTAGGTGCTAATAAGAAGGTACTATATGAGTAAAACACTATTTTTTTTATAAAATACATTTTTAGTAAAATGGCACTATAATTACATACTAAAACTGTAATTAAATCGTAATAATATGTAGTTAGTTTTACTAAAGTTTTAATTAATTTTATTAAATATGTAGAAAGCATAAATTTATATTCTAAAACACATTATTTAATATACATATTCTACATATCTCACGAATAACATTTATTTCTGAAGAAAAGAAACAATATAATTTGAAATACAGAGATTTTTATAACATAACTACTAATGTAGCAAAATTTATTTTATATAAAATAACTAAATTAAATCTATTACGCTTCGTTTTGATGCTAATATTTTGTGCTTTAAAAATAATTTATTGTTCAATTTTATTATTGCGGAATGTTGCAAGTCGAAAGGAACATTTGTGTATGCTTGATCGGATTTGATTGTCTCTCTTTAGTAAAATATATCAATTGAGGTAATAGATGGTAGAGTATTTATGGTTTTATATGTAGTATACGCTCCCCTAAATCAGTTGATGTTCTCACACCTTGCTTGTTGCTTGATGACATTTTTTGTTCTGTGAGCAATTGTTACATTGATCAAATCCCAGACAGTGGGTATTGGCAAGTTGTGATGTTTTAGAAATCAAATTATGTAGTTAGCAAATTTTAGAAGGAAACAATATGTTTTATAATATGATTTAGCATTGAAAGTTGTAACAATTTGTTAAGAAAATTGCTCTAAATAACTTATTTGGTTATGTTATTATTTTAATTTGTTTTTGCACAAATGTTTTATTCTGGATTTGATTTTTTGATTTTTATTAAAAAATGGTTAAAATTTGAGCTTCTGGTTAAGGTTCATGCTTTAATGCGTTGATGGCGGATAGCTAAGAATTTGATTATCAATTATTTACCCATTTGGATAGTGATTTGATAGTAATAAGAAATTGAAAACGTGTTTTATTTTACGATTGTTCTATTGTTTCTTTATTTATTGTATCAAATTTAGGCTTTGTACACTGATTATGAGCATTGTTGGGATCCACAACAATGGTTCAATTAGTTTTTTTGTGCACTAAAATTACTTTTATTTTTAAAGTTTTATAAAAATGGAATTAGAATTAGAAAATACAGCACGATTTACCAAAATTTATATAGAGAATATTATGATGAGGGTGTATTTTCCAAAAAAATATTAAATAACATTGTTGCTAAAGATATATAACATTATCAAGAGTCACTGCTAACAATTGTTACGACTTGTTACTTATAATTAAACGGCAGCTTCCTATAGAAATCTTATTTCTGCTATAAAGTAATTTATAGAATCGTCCATTTTATAATAAGTAATTAATCTGTGTACTTATTGAATCTTTGACAGTGCTCAATAACCAAAAGTGGTGGTTTTATTCTTAGACAAGAAGATAGAAAAAAATACAACGTTTTTAAAGGAAGTATATGAATTGATAGGTAATGAATGATCAAAGCGCGAAAAAGAACGTAAAGAAGGTTTTGTATAAACCAACTTAGATCGTTGAAATGATAAAAGTAAACCAATGGATACATACAAAGTGGTCTTTTCATGCACTATAGTCTCCTTTGTACACACTAAAATAAAATATTCTATAATTAAAGTGGTAAAATCTGATAGGAAACACAAAACTATCAGAAACAGCTACATGTGGCTACTATTGTTACCTTAACTTTTTATGTAGACATTGATTTACCTATATATAGTTTACTTTTACCATTTAAAAAGCTAAATTGGTTCATACAAAACCTTGTTTCCGTACTTTTTTGCGCTTAGGTCATTCATTACCAATCAATTCAAACATTTTCTTTAATAGCTTTGTTTTTTTCTGTCTTCTTGTTTACGCCATTTTTTATAGTAGTCCGGTCGTGAACATGGACCCTTATTCAGTTGGTGGGAGGGGTGTAAAAAATATTTTGGCTTTATCAATGGACTCAGAATTGAATTCTGAGTCGAATAAGTCCATTACGGGTCCATTTTCCCTACTTGTAATAAATTGCTTTATATTATTTTATAATGTTTTAATTACCTTATAATATAGTGCTGATATGAGAAACTTTAGTTTTGAAAATAGGTACATAATAAAACATTTTCATAATGATATTTTGAATCATAATATTTCAATATTGAATTTCCAGAAGTTCTGGCTGGCTACATACATTTTTATTAGTATTACCCATTCGCTACAGGTTAATAATTGATCAAAATATAATTTTCTCTTTCTCATGCAAATAGCTATTGTTCCTAACATGTGTTTGCTAATATCTGTTACCTATATTATGAGTAATCTATCCTATGTATCTCTTTATTTTTAACACAATACATACACCTTAGTATCTAGAAATATACACACGAATCTAAAATATTGCTAAAAATGCATGGCTGTTATTGTACTTTTGGTATTCCTAGTAAACAATATTTGTGTAACTATAGACTAAATATATTTAGACGAAGTGCCAAAACTGCAAAAGCACACATAATTGAAAAATCCTATCTATAATAACTGCTGACTAATAATCCTAAAAGTGAAAAATTAATAATTGTTGGCCCTATTACATATATAGGTCAAATTCCAGGAGGTTTAAATGACCAAAGGCACATCTAGATGTATGACAAACAAACTAATGTCTATCTTATAGCAGCCATGTCTATAATTTGACTACCATATGTAGTTTTCGTTCTGATTAGAAAGAAAAAAGGATTATCTGAAAACGTGTGTATATTGTACTGCCTCCCTATGAATGGCTTCCTACAATATGATAGTTTTTGCACTATTTGTACTACTGCCTTAGTCCACTATTTAAAGCAAACCTCTTAACATTGGTTGAATAGTTTTCAAGATACGAGCTTCCAAAGTTGATTTTTCACCTTGAAAACTACCCAAATTCATACGTAATAGCCCTTCCGGATTATTGATAAATAATTTTTTTTCTTCATTTTAGCCACGTCTCAGCCACCATGCTGCCTTTCTCGTGCCATCTGTGTCAAGCCAAGTTGCCCACCCACACAACACTATTGGGCCACATCTTCACTGTGCACACGGGCAGTAGTCATCATGCCATGGACCAACCAATGGAGGAGGACGAAGACGACGAAAGCGTCATCTGTCCTGCTTGCAATCTACCCTTTGACGACAACGAGACTCTTCGAGAGCACTTTCGTGATGTCCATCCAGAACTGCCCTCTCCCTCACCACAACCTCCACGTCTTCACCGACCAGAAGGTATAGACGATGAGGAAGCTAATCGGAATGAGTCCCGAGATTCCATTGGGAACCTTAATCAGCAGACTTTGCGCTGTGCTTGCGGTCTGCGCTTTATGTGGCCTGACCAACTCTCGGAGCACCGAACCACTTGTCCCATAGCAACAGGGCGTGATTTTGAAATGATGGAGAAGGATTTGGTTGAAGACGAGGCCTCCCGTTTGGAATTATCTAAACAGTTGCTCAGTGAAATGGGTGCTGAGATATTGCCCTTATCGCGACCTTATACAACCCCCAGTCTCACAAGTTCCACAACCACAACCGTTACTGCCACATCGTCGGCTTTGGATTTGTCACTTGGTGGTGGTGGCAAACCGCCCTTTGGCCTTCCTCCTCATCTTCAATTTCAGGCCAATCTATTAGCCTCATGTGGGGCCACTGCAGCCCCAGGGGACATGGCTGTGTGTCCAGAGTGCAAATTTGTGGCTCCCTCTACTCCAGCTCTATTTGCCCATTTTGAAATAGAGCACCGTGTTGATGGTGGTGCATTTCCATGTACCTGTGGCTCCACTTTTGACCGTCTGCCTAATTTTTTGCGCCACTACGTAAGCTGTCCCATCGCGGCCACAGACCTTCAGGAAAGTTGTTCCTCAGTTGCTGGTCAGACGGTTAAAATGGCTCCTCTTGGTTCTGGTGTTAGCGGGCTGCCACTCCATTCTACAATTGGTTCGCTGTCTGGTGCTCAGTCATTGTTGAGGTATCCGCCGCCTTTGACTTCGTTTTCTGACATGAGCAAGCTGTATGCCTGCCCCAGATGCGGCCAGCAGTTCACACAACAGCAAGAGGTGGGCAAACATCTGGCACATTGCCAACACCACTTTCCACCGCCCCCACACCGTAATGGAGATGCACAAGGGATTAAGAGGGAGCGAGGAATGTCGGGAAGTTCACCAGGACATTTAAGTAAGTTGATGGATAGATAATACAAGTACATAGACAACAGCTGATCTCGAAATGTTACTAATCTTTTCTTTCTAATAATAGTATCATAAACAACTCATACCAACAGAATAATTATCTAAACATGAATAGATTTAGGTTTTTCTTAGTTTTTTAAAATATTGTGTAAATATGAGCTGAATTTTATTTGTAATCGTTTTTGGGAAATAGATTTGTGGTTATGACAGTTTGCTGTTAAGACAATAAGGAATATTTCTTTAATTCTACTTCATTAGCGTATTATCATTGTATAGGAGTAATTTAAATTTAAACTAATGTTATTTACCAAATGTTTTGTTTCATTTTATTCCCTGATTTTCCTTGTAGATCGTGGAAACAGCACTCACTCTCTGCCTGGAGCAGCTTCTCCAACAGAACACTCACCTGGTCCCGGTCCTGCCCGTCCATTCAAGTGCAGCTACTGCATCAAATGTTTCAAGTCCAAAGCCCTACTGGATCAGCACATGCATATTCACTACCCGCCCAAGTACACCTGCCGATTTTGCGGCAAGAAATACCGCTGGCCTCCTGTATTCTATCATCACCAGCGCACTTGCAAAAAACGTCCCATTCCGTCTTCTTCTACAGCCGGCGGGGGTACCACGCTCTCGGGACCAAAGACATCGAATCCGATGGTGCGACATCACCATTTAAGTAGTGTTTCACCACCGCTCAAACTAGCAACACATCTTCCTCCTTCCCATCACCCTCATATGCTCCAAAATGGCACTCACACTGGTCCTGGACTACCACCACCTCTAGGGGTTGGAGGTCCCAGGACCCCTCTCATTTCAGCTGGTCACCCGCATAACATGCTGGATCATGGAATACCTCCGACAGGTGCAATGGGGCCCCTGACCTGTCTGTGTGGCTTCAAATTCGATGATCTTGGCAGCTATGTTGCTCATGTAAACTCGTGTCAGGTGTTACTGGCACGATTGGGCGGCGGTCGCGGTGATGTGTCGGTGAGTCACCCAATGCTTCCGCCTCATTTGCCTCCTGCCCTGCAGCATCATCAGCAGAATACAGCCGCCATGATGGCCGCAGTTGCCGCCGCAATGTCGCAGAAGCATGCGCAGCCCATTCATCAACAAAATCCACTCTCTATGGCCAATCTTCATCATCAACAATCTCACCCGAATCTCTCATCCCCTTTGGGTAGTGGTGGGGGAAGAGGTGGAGGTCCCTTCATATCGACTGCACCTCCACAATTGCCCCGCTCTCCTTTAGAAGCACCCAGGCCGGCCTCTCTGTCCAGTAGTCCACTTCTGGATAGTCCTCTGCACTTGAAAACGCCTAATGGTCCTTTGTCGATTCCTCCTACTACACCGGGGAGTGGCGGCAATAACAATAGCACGCTTTCCGATTCTTCTCTTCTAATGGGCAGTACCAGTCCCAATTGCAACATGTGTGTCCAGTGTGGAAAGGAGTTCAGCTCGCGCCTCTCTCTGAAGCAGCATGTTGAAGGAAAGCACAGTGCTGAGGGCAAGTATCAATGTCCGGGCTGTGGAAAGAGATATCGCTGGGGAGCGTCCTACTATTATCACAAAAAGTCTTGTCCAGCTGCCAAGGATCTGCCCTCGTCTGACCTCAAATCCCCAACTCCTCTTGGTATGGTGGGACCTCCGGGGACTCTAATGAGTGCCGACATGTTTCACCAGGCGATGACTTGGGGCGAGCGTGATTCAGAACTATTGAAGTTGGTATCCGGTCAACAACAACTGCCTCCAACTTTGGTAGCCCCGCCCTTAGCTCCTCTGGGTGCTGGTATGGTCTCCGGTAGTCAACTACAGGCGCATCTCCAAGCACTGGCTACCTCGTGTACCAAGTGATTGTAACTCTGTCTATGCACAGCACTGTAAATAGTTAGTTGATGCCTGGCTACCATAGACCATTCGTTTTTCAGCTAGATAAAAACCAAATAGACGTTGTTATTTTCTTTTGTTTATATGTAATTGCTGTTAGTAATGGCACATGGTTTGGCTTGGACTTCGGTGGTTATTTAAATAATTTAATTTCTTTAAATACCTACATAGGTCGCAGATTTTTATACTACTGTTGTCATTTCAGCCTTTGTTAATTTAAATAGTAGTGTCTTGGGTTTAAAGCGTCAATAGAGTAAAACAATTCTAAACTAATTCTAATGATAAAACTGTTTCTTATTTTTTAAATGTTCATAAGTCACAACTATTCGCTAATACTACTCACCAAATGGGTTGTCGGGCGGAACAATATTCTGCATTAGCTCTCTTGTAGCATTCCTAATGTGGTGATTATTTTGTCGGAGTCTTGTGTAAAATTGAAATCAAGTAGTTGAGGTTATTTTCAGTCAATTCCTCCGACGCTATTAATACCCGAATCCTTATTTTAAACCTACTTGAACAGTGGCCATATAGAGATTGACATATATGCTTACTTAAGTACTACAAAACCATGCTTTTGATAGAGAACGAATAATACGTATTTTTTCAATTAACTATAATGTATGATAGGATATTCATAATGTGTAATTCATACTGAAGTTTAAACGTATAGCATTACTTTTCAAAGTGGTCCATATGTCGTACTAAGTAGTGTCCACTCGGTCACATATGTAGTGTGGTCGCATTGCACATGCACCACTTCAACACCCAAGTCCCCCTTCCTGCCTATTCGGGACTACCTACTTGGCTAAACAATGGGGAAACTTCGCTTTTAAGTGTTCCATTGAGTAGGTTCCTCGATTAAGCATTAACGAATTGTTAATAATAATAAGTCTACAAGTGTCTCCTTCCTTAAAAAAACAGCTGTGTTGAACAGGATTTCCTGACAACTGGGTATGGATAGTTTTGTTTTGGTAGTAACTATTACAGTTAATAAATATAATATTGATATAGGTATTATTATGCAGTGGTGATCATTACGGTAAATTTATATTCACATGTTCTATTGAGTAATTTCAGACAATACCATGCATGTTATAGAAATATTTATTGTACCCAAATATTACATTCTATTAAGCATAAAATAATTTCCTATGACATGGTATACACTTATTATAATTTATTGTAAGATAACAAGAATTGCTATATAGTTTTCTAATGAGTAGTAGTGTATTGTATTAATAACTTTATTATCGTTCTCTTGGCCTATTGTTTGTATTTTATCTGGATCAATTTTATTAAGAGGTTAGTTATTGCAATGTGTTTTATTGAGGGGTCATAAATACGTACGTATATTGTAATGATATGTGTATATCACCTGCATATTTCTCCATTATTCTCTTTTATAATTCTACAGTTACTTGATAATTAGTAACTTATTCTCACTTTACTTATTGGGTGTTTATAATATGTCTTTGTAATATTTAAACAATTAGTTGATATCATTAATTATTAATAAACGGAAAACGAACGAACAATTAAAGCAACACTTATGCTGGGGTTAGGCCAAGCCATGTGTTACTTGTATCTAATAAATTAAATACAAACACTATTTTTATGACTATATAAACATTCATATACATGTATAATAAATATTATGACACATCATAATTTATATTTTTGAACTACTAGTAACTTCATTTGTATATTGATTTCCAAAAAAACCAAAGCGTTAAACTATACAGGTACATATATACATATTATTCTTGCTTTTTATGAAATGTCGAACGAACTATTGTTGTTAGTTTCGAACATAATGTACAATCTGTGTTGCGTCTAATTGATTCATCCTGCTTATAATATAACCTGGGAACTAAATTTCTGTTTGATGTTGATGAACACCTCATGGTTTGTAAGTATTGACACTTTCTTTTGAACTATTTATTATTTATTTTATGGCAACCAATATGAATTAATGACATCTGAAGATCGGGTTCATTAGCAATTAGTTTGGTTGTGGGCATAGACTCATTTCATGCTCCTTCCCTTCTCTAAGGTTAAGGTGATTTTTGTTTGAAAACAGATCTTCAAAAACAATGAGGTAGAATATATTTATATATGGAAACCAAGTAGAATACATTTTTATTTTGTACATAAGGTGTTTTTGTCCCAATTCAGCTATTAATTTTATACTAGTGTAGTAGTAGTCTGCCAAAACCGTTTTATATGATGATATAACAGCTTTACGCACCTAATTATATTATGTGATGATAAATTTGAACCTAAAGCGCTAAGCCATTTGTGCTATGAATACCAAAAAATTGTACATAAAACAATGATTTATCGAACGGCTCTATCTACTTTTATTATTATTATTTTTTGGGTTACTCTACTTATAATTTTCCTTCTAGTTAAGTTATTTTGTTGACTGTTTTTATTTATTGTTTATTAATTTATTTGCTGGTTTTGTTGTTATTTTTCAATAATACTAAATAACATTCATGTTAATTGTTGTTGATATTTGTACATTTTCTTGTTTGTGGCTCGACCAGAAACCAAAGTATAGTTCCTCTATTTACTTTAACACAGATTGACCTTGATCAGCACAAATTCTTTATGTGTACATATTGATTATTATTGATATATTGTGCCATCTTCTTTTTTAAGTGTTTTAAAAATTAAATAAGGCGGACTTTTTTTCTGTACAAAACTGATATTTCTTAATATTGATATGGCAGTGTTTAGGTACTGGCATAATATGTACTTTATTCTTCAACAGGCCCATTTTCGATTATCATATCAACACCTAATTGATTTTTCCTTTGTTTATATTACCTAATAAATAATATCTGATTATAAAGGAAATTTGCAGTTAATTACGAGTAATAACTGAATATTATGTACTTGTTTACTAATAAATTCTATTTTTACAATATTAAACGAGAATGGATCTTATGTGTATAATTGTATATTACTATTGAGTTGTTGTGTTGTTTGAAGTTTAATTTATATGGTAGATTTTTTAACAGATTATTTAGGTATTTAGTGATAATAGACTTACTCGTACTACTTATAAGTAGTTTCACATTGATCTGGTCTTTAACACTTCTCATTTATTTTTTTAAACGTGTGTTACTCTACGAGCTACGAGTTTCAACTTTTGAAACAAATTTTCTGTTAATTTTAATTTAATAATACAAGCAGTTAATATGTTGTGTGCCATATTATCCTTGTATTTATTAAGTGGACAAGGTCATTCATTCAATTGTGATTGGCTAAAAATATTCCATCAACCAAATATATAAAATCTTTCGTTCTCATTTAGATCCTAATGGTTCTTAAAATCCATTCTAATAAATTTAGTAAAACTGTAGTTACTTTCTCTTTCATAATATAAATTTAGGACATAGAAATATAGGTACTGTTTTCTATTTTATTAGAATATTAATTTGATTGGTTACGTAATTGTCTGATTCATTGATTGTGAATAGTGGCGCCAGAGTTTATTTAATTGTACCAAAATTGTTGAATTTTCCCTTTATTTGATTCTCCTAACGAATGCATGTATTATGAAAAGCTTGTAAGTACATATTATTATATTACGCTTTTTAAAGCTGGGTATTTTCATTTGATGTACATGTACTATTATTTAAAATGTCATAAAATATATAATTTTAGATTAAACAAAACTTGTATCTTTTTTATGAATTTAATCAACATACTCCAACAGTTAGTTATTTTGTTTCATTAAGAAAAATTGAGAGCCTAGGCAGAACGAATGGGGGGGGGGGGGTTGAAGTTCATTAATTGTACAAACTGACTTACTAAAAATGATTTATGAATGTGCAACAAAACAATTTACTTGATTAAAAATGATACGAGTTTCTATAGCTTAAGCATATAATAAAATGGCTGAAATATCTTAATAATTAAGAAATCAAATTATTAGAACACAGGGTAGAAAACGAGGCATTCGGTAATTATAAAAAGGCTGAATTTGTTTGACCTGAAGCTAAATTATAGTTTGAAAAATATACGATAATGAGATATTTAATTTGAAATTACACTTTTAGACCTACCTATATCTTTTAACCCTTGGAGGATAAACGTTATTTATATAGGCCACGGAAAAGGGGTAGAGCTAAGATTCTATACTTTCCGTGGATGGGTTGAGCTGAAATTTAGTACAGAGGTTCCCAAATCAGTGGACCTTAGTTTCTAATTTCTATGGCTTTTTACTTGTATATAAAAAAAAAATATGTATCAAAATTTGAATGCATTTCATGAACTATTAAATTTTCTAATTTCCTGTTTAAAAATCTTCAACTCGTTATTTTTTACTCAAAATTTATATCTCCTTTGTATAAATTTTTTCTATACAGTTGATAACAACTACTACTTTCACAATCAGTGAATTTAAACGAAATATATTTGATACATTTTTGTCAAAGCAAAAAATAAAAATCATTGTTTTTTGGGTCTCAGTTGCACTTTGGAATGTTATACAACAGTGTTTAAATAGAGTCTACCTATCAACTATTATTCGACTTCAGAATTGACTTTTTTGTTTCATGACTGAATTTTGGTCATTTTCGCCTAAACTCACTTTTTCAGTGATACGGGGTTGTATCCCAAAAACTTTTTACATCAAAAGCACCGCAAAAGAATTTTGTGCACATTTTCAAATTTTATGCAAATCGGTTGAGGTCGTTTCGAGCAATTTCGAAAAATCTTGCCATTCCCTGCCCCCTTTATGCACATGATTTAATCTTGAAAATTTGTTTCTATGCTGAAGCCATATTTTACACTTCTCATTGTTAAATTATATTTACAGTTCTATATCTGTTGATATTTTCGAAAACTTACTATATTTTTTAATTTAATTTTAATATTTATATGTTTGTCTGGACATCATTTACGAACTTTGAAAAGCACTTAAATAGCAACGGATTTTTAAAAAATGTCCTTAGTTTAAGTGTAGAATTGTACCTAGATTTTATTTGGATTTAAGGTTGCACCAAAATATAAAAAACAATGTATAGGTTTAAATTATGAGCTGTACAGTATATCTACCAAATATTAATGGACTACATCAATGTTATTTTTAAATTCAGACCATTACCGGATCAAAATGAATGACAACAATAAATATTAACTGCATCCATGTAAAAAATGTGCTTTTATATCCGATTTGTAAATAGAACACCAAAATTTAGTCCTAACTGACCTTATAAGAAAAAAAAGAATGCATTTTTGAAACTATTTTCAATTGTTTTAATATCAATCTTTCAAAATATGTTATAAATCAAACGAATGTTTTTCATACTTGCCAAAAATTTCAAGCTTTTCTAATGATTATATAAGAATTAATTATTCATTAAAATTTTATTAGTTTAAATAAATGAATTTAATCTACTATTAATCTATTTAAAACAAAAAAAGAGAATTTTCATATACTTTTTGTTAACTGATATTCAATATTTGCTTATTTGAATTTGTCTTTTAACTGCAAAATTATCATAATTTTGTATTTTTAGACCTCAACTGATTTGATTTTATATAGAATTTAAAATAAAATATCTTTATTCTAGTATAGAATGTGAGAAAGTTTTTGTTCGTTAATTCAGATGATAAATAGTTGACTATTATTTTGCTTTTTTAAATAAACTTCAGTTATTATAATTTGCTTTAAATATGTAATAGACACAATATCTAAACATGACACGACATAGCCACATAAATAATATGATAATTTTATTTTAAAAACTAAGCAAATTTAAAAGATATCTACACATATGCATATATTAAAAATGGACAGTACGCTTTTGATTCCGAGAGTGACCGGATATCTGTGAAATTCGTGCAAAAATCCATTTATTTGATGTCTTCAAGATTACAGAATATTACTTAAATATTTAACTGCCAACTCCGTGCAAATGCGTACCTGTGTATGTGTGTTTCTGTGATATTATTAAAACTATTTGTCTTTTTATTGTTGTGACTATTGTATATATGTACATAACTTTCTTTGATAAATAATCATATATCCAGGTACAATGTATAATTATATAGCACTATGCCATGTTGATTGGGGTGCTAGATAACTAGCTAAAGAAAGCTAGCAGACCAAAACAGTCCATAGTATCAAACTCCTCTGTGGTTGGGGATATATGTACATATTTTGTGAGTGATGATATATTATATGTTTTTCGTTTTTTAAGTATGTTTTATGGTCGCCATAAATATGACAATAAAAATGATTGAAACTTATCGTGTTCAAATCTATTAATATTGAAATATTTGATCTTAGTCAATAAGATTGTTTCCAGTGTCACCTAAAACTATGGAATTTGTTTTCATATACATACCTACCTAACATATAATTTTTCTTTGTATTATTACTACATACATACCAAACACGGAATAATATAAATTTTTTTAAATAATTTTGTTATGTCTTTACAATAAATAATCATTGATAGTTTCCGGTTCCACCAAAGTGTTGATTTTATAGTTGTCCCAAACATCTATGGCTAATTTTTATGGTTGAAAAATCTGTAAATCTTTTATTATACTTTTTATGAACTCTATAGGTGAACAATATATTATTCATGAAAATATTTTGTACTTTAGGTATAGTTTTATTAAAACATTATCACTGGAAAATTAAATTTATATGGAACCATAATATAGATGAATAGTTTTCTACATTCCATGTTATAGATTTTTTTTTAGTTTTTTAGCTTCTAACTTTAAATACGTAGATTTATATTTTGAAAATTTAATTTCTATTTTCTATTTATACTGTCTTGGTTTCATACATTTTCTGTTATCTTCTATAAACTTTTATTATGCGGTATCGAAAAAATGTGTTTGATACATATTCCGTGTTTTTATAAATATTGATTTTTGTGCTATAGGGTGAAATATGAAAGCTAAAATTGGATAATTTTTATTTTTATATTTATAAGAATTCTGTTATATTGATTTTTCTTAACTTTCTATTGTTTGCGTAGCAGTACCTGTACAAAATTCCATATATATTGATAAAAAAAAAGTTATGAAAATTTTCGTGTCAAAAATGGACTATACATGAAAATGGAAAATATATTTTTAGATAGGAAAAATTCCCTAATAAAATATGAATAGTTCATTGGAATGAATGCATTCATATTTGGCACATATATTCTTCATCTGGTATGTTATATATAAGTGTACCAAGTAAAAAAGTCATAGCTTATCCAAAATCAGAAATTGAGGTCCACTAATTTTGGTACCGGATTCCGACAAACGGGTTAAAAATGAATTTTTCTCTATGCATGTGTGGAAAAGTTCATTTTTCCATTCATGGACAGTACGGAAAAGTATTACTTTTCCATACATGCACCACTTTTCCGTCCATGGAGAAATTTAAACGAATTTAATAGTTCTTGCTTTTTATAAACAGTAAAAAAGTTATTGTAATCAATTAAAATGCATAATGATTCTAAGATGATAAAACTTGTAACTATAATGATTATACTCATTCATTCTAGTATCAAACTAACACTATAATTTATAAATTTAGTATAATGTTTTGGCAATTATGTAGATTCACAACTTTTGGTTCCACCGGCTTCGCATTCTTTTCTGTTTGTTGGAGCGTCCCAATTGTAGCACCACTACTTGATGGCTGCATTATCCTTGAAACAGCCAGTTTGCCATTGGTTGTATTTTCTAGGTACTTTAATGCCGTATTATCACTTTTCCAGTTAAAATGTTTTTTCATGACTGATGTAGACGCTCCGCCTTCTGCCATGACATTTGCGGCAGATCTTCGTATTGCATGACCAGTGTACAATTGAGGATTGGGTAATTTTAGGAATTCTGCCATTTTAAGAGTAAACTTTCGAATTGTATGTATGCCCATAGGCTGTTTAGTGTAATAACCCACACCTTCTTTGGTTGCTCTGAACGTTTTCATAAACCGGCCTTCTGAAGCATTGGAATCAGCCAATTTGTGGTCGTACAACTCAAGATGTTTACAATAAGCAATGGGCACATTAAACTTATTGGTGATTTGTTCACCCCGTTGCTTTGATACATGATATTGAATCCACATTCC
>JAUYWI010052334.1:0-17814 GCA_034780595.1 Parotoplana pacifica
AAATGGAACTGGTGCTAATTATACGGCTGGTGTCGGCGGCTGTCCCAGTGGACCGGGCCAGGCACATCCACAGAGGCTCAATGGTTACATGAATCCAACTGGTCAACAACAAGGTAAATTCTATTCTCGTAATTTGTTTAACTATTTGATTTTTATTTCAGTTTCAAAATGTACCTGATATGCCATCAAGTTGCCGGCGATATTTATTTGTAGTCAACTTTTTAATCGCGTTGCCCCATTATTCACCAATTTTGAATAGCTATCCATTGATGTCTTCGATGCTTTTTCTTTGGTTTAATCATATGATAGGCACAGTTAAAATGTTCGATTTGTCATCAAACAACAAATATATTATAAAATAAGATTAGTCAAGTCAGCGAATGAAAGAGGTGTGCAAACATAGGCTTCAACAGAACAACCTATTATGAAATAATGTGCATCTTGTTCGTTCTACACCCAAGATAAGCATGATAATAATATAATTGCAGTCAGGCTTGGTGATTGAAAGTACTATCTAGTCTATCTGAAACAAAGATTTGATCCTAATCAATATCTTTGATCTGAAATCCAAAAATCAAAAACCAATCAGAAATGAAAAATAAAAATATGGTGCAATTTAGGATCCTCGGTGGTGAGCTTTCTGTGTACATTATAGCCATCCTTCCTTATCTTAGTTAAATTAGAGAATTGACAAATTTAAAAGGCAAAAATGACTAACTACTATTGATATGAAAAGCCAAAATATTATATGTAATTTGGTTATTCTACTCATAGACAGAATAACCAGAAAGATCAGGCATCCAATGATAGCCAGTCACAGCGATAACAGAGAGCCAAAAATTTTATTTTTAAAAAGTTATGTCTAATGAATATGTTTGAAAATCCATCCACAATTTCAGTTTTCTTCAAAATCGGGTGTAAACAGTCACTGTTTTTATCAGAAATCGACGACGCTCCTGGTGTTAGTTTCTATAAATATTGTGTGGTTGTTTATCAATTCCCCTTTCTAACTTGGCCATTGCTAAAATTTCATTGCAATACAGCAAGGTTAATCTAACTCGTAGTTTATTCGACAGAGTAGTACTCGTAACATCGCAAATATCTTAATGCCTTTTTTATTTGCGTCAACACTTCTGCTTAACCTAATTGTCACCACAACCACATCAACACCACAGGTTAGTACAAACATTTCATTACCGAACCACATATTTTATTCTTAATAACAATGTTACCATTTTGTTAAATTTCAAATCAATTTTAAACTGTGCAGTGTCTACCTATACTTTCGAAGCTCAATATAGCATAACATATTCCAATAAACCAATATACGTTTCAATATGCTATCAAAGGCGGTTGCTATTTTGTGATAAGTAATATAGGTAGATAATCGTCATCAGCATCATAATCAATCTAAAAACAATGAACTACGTATGTCTTTATACCCTTGCTGCTGCCCTGGCCTTGTTAACTGCTCTGGTTTGAAAATCTTGTTCATTAGTATGGCTCACAGCTGCTTTGGTATACTTACAGGACGAGCTCTACCAAGTAAATGTGTGCGTCATTATTTAATCGGCAGGTGTGTTATATAAAAAATATCATTAAGTTATTTTGATTTATGATAAATGAATACATAATGTGCCAAAAGTAACCAGCCAGCTGGTATTGTTTTGTTTTTTTAAATACGTTTGACAAACTGCCGATAATTGTGGCTATTGATTTCCTTTACAGGTTTACAGATTAGACATTTTGTTGAACTTTAGATTTAAATGACATAACAACCTCCTAACATTAGCGTGCTTCAAAGATTTTGATTTTAGTTGAAACGTTTGTTACTATATTAGTGTAGCTTTAATAATAACAAGGTAACGTATAGAATTAGAAATAGATTAGAATAGAACGAAGACAAGATTAAATCGAATTATAGAAAATGCTGTTAAAAGTTGAATGGGCAAGTATCAATATCCATTGGTTTGTTTGTTTGAAGGTCATATCAGAGGAGTCTAAACTGGTACCATATCTTTATCTTCAGTATTATTTTGTTGAATGACTTATGGTTTGATTGAAACCACTCCCTAATCATGATCCAGCTTCTGTATATAAAACAAGAATGATCAGGGGCGTAGCTAAGACTATGGATGGTGAGGGAGGGGTACGTTTTAAGGATAAATGGGACTCTTTACTGAGAAGGAAACAATTTTTCGCATATCGTTTGAGTCTGTTACAATAAAAGTTGGTATATCCACATTACATGTTTGGAAATAAAATACAATGGTGGAATAACTAAAACAAACCACAATTATTTTTTTATTGTTTTGTGAGCGGAACTAACTTAGTCTATTAGCACCTCCCCTCCCTCCCCCTCACACCCCCTGACTACGCCCATATAATATTATGCTTTCAGTTTTGTTGGTTTGTTATTATATGACCTAAAACCATATCCAGATGGACTATTATTAGTAGACCGTCATTAATTGAAAACCGTATATTGAATGGTGCATAACTACTGCAGCATGATATTTATATTAAAAAAAGTGTGTACTGACCATAGAGAATATGAAATAACGAACAATTTATAAAACTAAATTTGCTGTGTTTTGCATTTATTGTACTTATTATACGATATGCTATGAAATTAAATCTACTGTTTATTGGAGAGAGAAAAATGTTATCGATACCAAATAGGTACAATCATGTAAGTTTGTTGGTCATTTAAGTACTAGTTGAAACGCAGTACATTATTTACACCTGAATGTGTAGGCAAACATGATTAAAGATTTTGTGTCTTATCGTTAATGAATTAAGATAAGGTCACTACCCACTTGCAGGCATTAATTATCTTAATCTCACACTGAACCTGTTGTAATGTGCATTCCTTTATCACATATATTTTAGTGATTATAATTATGTCCTTTATTGAGTCTAGTAGGTTAGAAAGGTTTGCATGCCTGGCTATGATGATACATCACTATTCTACATGTTTTCCTACAACTGACTTTGGCAAACACCTCTTCATTAGCTTACAAGCTGTTATTTTATTATTAAGACTAGACAGCCAGCCAGCCTTCTCTGATTCTAAAATTTCAACTCATAATTAATCTTAATATGGTTAGGTACTATAAACGCATAGTTAGATTAATCGATAGATTTACCATCATTTCGGCATGATAGAGTTGACTCCATCCAATTAAAACCAAATATATCAAAATGGGTAATAATCGGATGGATTGGGAATTAGTTTGTTCGCTTTATTTTGTATTATTTAGCTTACGTACCTCATCATGTCAGCGAACCCGATTTCAGAAACCCATTGATGCGGTATACTTTATGGGTTAAAGCTAAAGGAAATTTGAAATAGAAGTTATATTAACCATCGATCGACCTTTTAAGCAGCAGCTAAGAAATTATCTTCAAAATCATTTTCCCACAGAAGGTTAAAAGATATTAGGAATCTCTTAGCCACGCACCAAAAATGGTGACTTAGATATTCCATGTCTTTCATATAATTTGCTGGGTGGAAATTCAAATTGATTTATTTATGGTTTTGATCTTAGCTTACGCTGCAGTATAATTTTGAGACCATTTGTAAGTGAAAATCAACAATCTCTGTTTCAAATGTTCCTTCTTTACAGAATTTTATTTACAAGTGTTATTATGTTCTTAGGTACCCGACCCCCCTACAACATGTCCTATGGTCCTGGAATGGTTCCTTCAACAGTGCCATCCCCGATTCGAATGAACGGTCACCATCCTAGTTCTGGTCAGCAACAGCAGACGGTGCAGTCCCAGGCCCTAACACAAGGCGGCGCTCAGCACAGACATCCTGTGGCATCCGGGGGAGCACCTGCCGCCTACCCTGGATCTTATCAGCAATCCGTCCCTACCGTCACCATGAATGGCACTGCAAGTGGACCAGTTTCGCAACCAACTACTAATGCAGTAAGTGTTTGTGTCTGTCTGTTTT
This sequence comes from Parotoplana pacifica, assembly GCA_034780595.1. Lineage (NCBI taxonomy): Eukaryota > Metazoa > Platyhelminthes > Proseriata > Otoplanidae > Parotoplana > Parotoplana pacifica. The sequence continues at coordinate 3,962 of JAUYWI010052334.1, forward strand.
AAAATGTTTATTAAAAAACGTTTTACACTAACCGGCATAAATTCTGCATCTGATAAAGTCAAATTAGTCAAATATACCTACACATTCAACATTTAAAATGAATTTGCAACCAATGGATATTCACTTTTCAGAAAGTCAATGATACTACAATCTAGACTAGATAATTGTTAGATATCTATGGACATAGACATTGAACTGCTGACTGGCTGCATAGAAATTTGATTTTGTGAAATTCATTATTGTGACAAAATGTATGCCATTTTTAGTGTATATGAGTGCATAAACCAATAGCCGTAAACAATTTTTGCTCTAAACATTTCACATCTCAGCACAAACGTGGAAAAGATTCTATACAATAGTTAATAGGCATAAAACTTTGGTTTTTATTGTTGCCCAACCTGTCATGTCTTACACTTTAGGCATGCTTTATTCATGAAATCAGTGAGGTAGTTAAGGGAGATAATATTATTGGCGTCTTAAATCACAGCTTTGAATTTATCTGGGATTACACTAACCATAGGATTTTCTTTATTTCTTCAACCTCAAAGCAAGATGACGTTAGCATTAACTGGACTATTTAATAAGATATTGCGTAAGGTAGCGTATAAAAAATACTATCGTATGAACAAGAACTTATCCCGTCAATAAACAGACAATAGAATGGCAGGTATTTACATATCTACTTAGAAGATGGTTTATTATTAAGTGGTTGGGAGAAATAATATGAGATGAAAAAACAAACTAACTTCATTTTAACAAAATATACTGTTTTGTATGATATTGTAAATTGTTTACTATTCTCAATAACAACCATAAATCTGATTTGAATAATCCATTAAAATATTTTGCAAAATATTGTCGCTTATCAATCTAATAACATTTTGTTACTATGTGTATTATCTCTGTTTCTTTCTGAAAAATTTGTCGATATCTATTTCTGTCCTAACTTTTACGTGTTCGTATTTCATTGTTTTGTGTCTTACATTAATTTAGTTAACTTTACTTGTGGACTGGTATATTCTCCACTGTATCTACTTTGTAAGGAGTTATCGCTAATCATAATAGATTTATTTTCTTAAATGTTGTAAATCTTTTCTATTTTCAATCCTGAATCAAGGGGCAGTCTGTTGTGGAAGTAGATAAATTATGTATGGATATTCTATCTACATAGAGTTGGGTGGTATGTAGAGATGGTTGCCACAATAACAACATGATGGTGAATTGGTTATTCAATCTCAAATGGAAACTGAATAAAACGGATTTGTTTCGATTTCTTAATTTGTACGTTTGCATCTGCATAGTTGGCGGCGTGCTATCAGGCGGGCGGGGGAGGGTAAAAGAAGGCAATGATGTATCTGACTTATTGTTGAGACTGTGGATTGTGTTCCTGCCAGGCAGAGGCAACAGAGGCGGTGGTGGGACGATGCTATTCACTGTCGAGCTGTTGCGAATCTGGAGATTGTTCTAAGTTATTTCTATCGCTACTGGCACGGATTGTATTAGTGAAAAGATAGAAAGCTGAGCTGAGTGAGTGAGTGATGGTAATAGGCGGATAGATACCTGTTCTCCATTGTGAACATGACACCACACCAAATACACTGAATTAATTAATTGTAAGCAATTTCTTCTTTTTGTTATTGTTTTTGCCGTTGTGTAGCAGTTGTTTTACTAGCTCTTAATGAACCTATTGCATCTCTCTTCTATGTTTTGCAATGTGACGGCTATTAGACTATTATCTTTATCTTCTGACTATCTATCTATTACCTCAGAGAGAGAGAGAAAAGATAAGTAAATACCTACATTTCTATTAGTTTGAATAATATATTAAAAATCCTTTTCTCGTTTATTTTGTTTTCCTCTTTTTGTAATTCAAAAGTGTTTATTCATTTTTTTATCCCGGCGTAAATCTGACTGTTGATAAACAAACCCAGTCTGGGACAATTCATCTCTCTGTCGTAATGGAGGAAAATAGGAGAAAGAAAGAAAGAAAGAGGGTCGATTACATTAGATTAGGTGTTTTTGTGACAGTGAATCAGGAAACAGACGAGGAGGTTTGGCTATAGACTACCGACCATTACAAGTTAACCAACATCAGCCTTACTAAGTGCACATTGTTATGTAGCAAATATAAAAATATTCTAATGAAGACGTTGAATGCGTTTAGCAAGGTAAGTAGTTAGTGTCATGGCCTACTAGGCTATGGTAGTGTTAATTTGTAGTACCTAGAAGCTCATTCTTATTTTCTTTCTCAGAGTGCTATAGAGAGAAGTATGCAGACTTTTTATTACCTGATTAGGGGGAAACGGTAGTAGTGGAGCGTCAATTATTGTTGTGTCGATGATGTTACACAATCACCGCGCTACTGCTGTCCTGTTGTTCTAGAGCAGCTCGGCAGACGTGTCTCGACCGCAAACTGGTACGTGTTGGTCTACCCGCAACTACATGACAGAGTACCGACTGGAATCCGCTGCAAGGACTGTTAGTTTCATGAGTTGTTGTTGTAGTACTTGCTAGGCGGAGAAGATGTTTGATAACTGTTAGTCTTCCACGGCTCTGAATATCGTCGACTTAAGCCTACTTTATCTAAATTACTCTGAATATTATGTAGTAGTAACTATTTAGATGGCGGTTATATCGCTAATGATTTACTAGTTCCAGCATTATTATTATTAGCCACTATGTGAAAACAGTTTGTTTATTAATTTGTAATTCAGAGTAGTTTATTCCACATAATATTAACTTGCTGTCACCAGTTTTTCATCTGATTCTATTCAAGAAAATTGCTGGTATTGTCTAAATTTTTGGCGAGACATGCTGTATTTTCAGGTTTTGTATTTTAATTCTACTGAATATTAACGTTGACTGCCAGTACAGCAAACGAAACTATTTGTTTGGTTTTATTTATGCTTTTTTGTAAAAGAAAAATAAAGTTAGCATAATTGATTAGGTATGTAAAATAGACCTAGGAAAGTTGAATGTGATTTTTGAGAGTCTTAACCTATAAACACATTTCAGAAATGACACAGATTGTGGAAAATGGGATGCATAGAAAATAAATAAATGTACATAGTTGTGAATTGTTTATTTGTTTTATCATTATAATCAAAAATTATTTCTAAATGTGTTTTCAAAATGGCAGGTTTTTTGGTCCTGGTATGACTCTAAACTGCATCTGGTTGAAAATGCCGAGGGGATCTGTGGGTTATGAGGGCTGGAGACTATGCTGCCTTGCATAGAGATTTTTCTAACCAAAGGCTAGGCCCACCGCTTAAAACTGGTGACGTCAGGAAGGTCATCCGGTCAGTAAAACTGGCTCCATTAATTCTTATTACAACATGTCAGTGAAGATAAATGGGCAGCAAACAGCACGTAGGTTGCCGTGGGCGGCACCAGCCTACGAGAAACAAGGTGCAAACACTCAGGAGGCCATGGAAAGACCTGAGGTTTGGTAGTTGGAATGTGGGATTACTTGTTGATCGAAGCATGGAGATAGTGGTAGAATTGGCGAGAAGGATGATTGATGTGTGCAGTGTGTAACAGGTGAGGTAGAAGGGAAATGATGCCAGATTCATTGGGGCAAGGAAATGTCGATACAAACTTTTTGGGGGTCTGAAAGTGAATTGCAGCTGTTGGCAGTGAAAGAAAAGATAATGAGATAAAGTAGTGGAAGTAAGAAGGATAAGTGAAAGATTGGATAGTGTCTGCATATGCTCCGCAGATAGGACTTGATGAGCTGTGAAAGATCAATTATATGACAATTTAATATCAGAATCAGAATCGTTGCTGGTGATTTCAACGGTTATGTAGGATACAATCAGATGACTTTGAAGGTATTCATGGAGGTTTTGGTATGGGTGTCAGGAACAGTTGAGGTCGAAGATTGCTTGAATTCTGTATGAAAGATAAAGAAGGGTGGGTTGTTTTTGAGGAGGAGGAAGAGAAAAAAATAGAAGGAGCATATGAAAAGTAGAATAAATGTGGAAAATACCAGGGACGGGGTCGCTGAAGCTAATCGAACTGAGGGACCAGTGAACCTATTGTAATGAAAAAAGTAAAACAAGGTATGAAAGGTATGAAAACCGGAAAGGCAGGAGGACCATCTGGAATTACTATAGAATATTGTTTGGCATCTCATCATTGGAGTCAGGTGTTGCTGTACATAGTATGCCAGAAGATCAGCGGGATAAGATAAATTCAGAATTGTTTATAGTAAAGCTTGGTCTGCGAAAGTCCATTGTGAGACGCAGCTGTCTAAGATGGTGTGGTCACATCCTGAGAAAGGAAGAGAATAATAGTATAATAAGGGCATGGAATCTCGAAGTGGAAGGGAAAGAGGGTGCCCAAAGTTGACCTGGAAATGTATGGCAGAAAGAGAATGTCGAAAGGTTGGATTGAGAATCAGTGTGGCCATTTGGAAAGAATGACATTCGGGAAATAAACTGACCTCTTAAAAATAAATGATGATGATAAATTATTTCATTTTGTATTTAGATGTGGGTCTTCTTGACTACAAGTGTAGTTGGTTTTTTTATTTCATTTTGGTTCTTTGGGTGTTGGATTAGAATTAAACTTTCACTTTTAGGTGATCGGTATCTTATGACTATTCTCCTATTATTTAATAAAAACGTTGTCTCGGCTACATATTAATTCAATATTTCATCATTTGAGCAGTTTACGAAATGATTTTCAAATGTTATGGATTTCTCTACTATAATATTCTTCTATATTCGTATCGAGTAATAAAATTTTGCCCCGATTGGAAAATGATTTGTTGAAATTATAAATAGCTAACTAGTCGTTTGTTACCTATACCAGCATGCAATGGGATGATGCGTTTTATTATTTGAGATTTTTGTTGCTTCTTTTTTCAGTTCTATCTCGACGTCAAACAATTATTCTTTTCGGCCTACTCTGCCATTCTTCTACAGCTAGCTAGCTCTCTAATAATATGCGCTGAGAAAATATGTTCAACAAAAGTTGGAGTTGATGCTTTATAATAATAATATATAGTTTGGTCGTTAGATAGAAGTTTGGGTGAAGAATGGAAAGATTATCCACCACATTTTTGTCTCTTTATGACTGTTTAAAGCAAATAACACTGGCATGACATTGAGCATTTTGTGTGCCTTTAATTATACTCTTAGTATGTGTAATAAAACTAGACTGAAAACAAAACAACTGATGTCCAATATAGAGCGAGCGAGGAGATGGGGAAGAATGATCTAGAGACTGACGTAAATTAAACAGACAAATTCAGTGTTCAAATATTCTATGATTATAGGTAGCCAATTTCTCGGCTGGAATACTTTGTATAGATAAAAGAAGTTTCTGTTGATAGATAACATTTTAGAGTAGGCTTTGCAACCATGTTGATCAATAAAACTAATATTCATTACAGGAACATTACTAGAGGTCAGCGAAACAGTTTCGTAGGGACCTGATAGCGGTTTTGTTGTCTTCTCTATAAATTAGTATGAAAAACTTTCACTGTTGATAGTATAATGTAAACCTCTAGTCAGATTGTGCCTCAAAGATTATTGTTTAAAATCTATTCTTAAGTTCTGTGTTTTGTATTTGACTAATAGTATTACATTGATTTATTTTACAGAATATGTCTACTAGCGGATACCCCATGCCTTCAAATGGCATTGGCTATCCTTCCTCGGGTGATTTTAATTCTACGAGTAGGGTTGGCCCCATCCGAGTTCGACGAGGAGGTACTGTTCCCAGCCACACTTATGCACAACCCGGGGCGACGACTGGAAAACGGCCTACTGGGCCCCACGATTCTCAAATGGCATCACAAATGCAGCATCAGCAGGCGATGGCAGCAGCTGCAGTACAACAACAACAGCAGCAGCAACAGCAACAGCGGTTATCATTGCCAGTCGGGCATCAGGGTTACGGCAATATGCAACCTCATCAGGTGAGCTTAATTAATAAGATGTGTCACTGCTAATAATTTGATTGCTATGGTTAGCCACTTAATAAAATATCTACTTCCTATAAAAATCAGTTACATGGAGTAATTATGATGTAATTATTGCATTAATTGCAAGTAATACTAGATTTTTTTGTATTTAGTTTTAAATAACCTTATTTTTAATCAGTAGAATTCCTCAAAACATCTAATCTGCATTTTGGAGTACATGCATTCAAATTGAAAACTAAGATTAGTTATTGCAATCAAATCTGGTCATTTGTTGCATAATATTACAATAATTTGAATGTCTCAAGATTACTTGACAGAAATATTATCGATAGCGCTTTCTTATTTGGATAACTTTGCCTGTTACCAATCTTTTGTGTATTTTTCGATTTTGTGAACTCAGTAAGTACAAAGTAGTGATTAAGAAAGGTTACATATAAAAAAGACCTAATGAAATATTCATAAAATATAAAAGTAGTAAATGTATATATACCAAAGTGCACGTTTTCTGCTGCCTGTTAGCTAATTAAAGTTTATAGTTTGTAATATTTTGTATTTTGTGCACAAACCAACCACAACAGTTCCGAAAATGTACTTTAACGAATATTGTACTTTCCGTATCAGCAAAATATGTTTAGCGTGTGACTTGTCATATACAGAAAGGTTTCTACATTTAATTGAATCACAACTACTTTTATTTTACATTCTTGTCCTTCTGTTGCTTTGTTCCAGGTTCACCCTCGTCTCCCCCTGGCTTCGGGTCACGTGTCCCACTCAGGGGGCGGCGTTGACGGTGGGGCTCCCACGTCCGTCCCCGGATCAGCGCACCACCATGCTCAGCCACACAGCAGTGGTCCACAACAGATGACCGGCCCATCCCAGTCTATACACCACCATCCACTACCTCAACATCACCATTCCGTGTCTCAGCACCATCCTGGCCCCCAGCAGCAGCAAGGTCTGCCCAACGGGATGGCTCCCGCCCGAGCTGCCCTTGACAGGCACACGGTAAGAGGAATTATTTATTGTTTCAACAGATCAATCAGGTTATTGTATTCTGAATGCCAAAGATAGGCGTCTAGTTTTACTATTAAATTATCTTCTAATTTTTATATCGACCATTTTGTGTGATCTGTAGTTGTAGTTAGTGGTATTATGATTTGTTGTGTATTTGACTAGGTGGTAGGTAGGTATCAAATTTACAAATGATTCGACTAATCACTATTTTATTATCAGAGATTTTGATAAATAGTTGTGTCTGGATGCTGTGTCTAATAGATACATGATAAAGATTGCCTTCCCATTCAACTCGCTTATTTTAAAGTACGAAACTGCATACTAAGTATGTCATTTCTTCTAAAAATGTGCAAATTTGTAACAATTTTTAAAAATTTTTGACTTGTAAATTATAATAAGCCAATTTACTGTTTGCTAAACGTACACAATTAACTCTGTATTGTTCTTATATGAACAAATATTGCCACCGTGACGGTGTTAATAATACATAAATAATATGTAACAACATACTTAGAAAAAAATCATTGTTGTACACTGGTAGTATGTCTAATTTATTAATTAGTGGCTTTACTCTCACTCAGTGTATAGCAGCCAGGCATAGATATAAGAAATTAATTCTATGGTGTATAATATGTTAGGTATACTCAGCTTTTAGCTGTTTAGTAATATTTTTATTATTTCATAAGAATGTATGTACATAATTTTGTCTAGGCTTAACTGATCGAAGTTATTTTAAACTGAACTAACTAGTATATAGCGAACGTGTTTTGTTATTGTTGTAGTTAAATAATTTGATTGTTTGGAATAATATTTGGTTTTCACTGTTAGTTGTGTTTAACGGTACAACTCAATCATTACATACCTAGCTTGGTGAGGGAGGGATGGGTGGGTGCAGTGTACAATCTAGAAAGACGACACAATTTGCAATAATCAAAGGAACCATCCATCTGACAGTTCTTAGTTATATTTGACTGATGTAACAAATTTATACGTTCACTCTTTTAGTAGTCAGCGATATTACTTTCTTCAGTAGTGTGACACTACTTTTGACTGGAACATTATGATATGACAGCTAAAATAACAATGTAACAGCAGTATTATACCTACTACTTATTATCATACTACTCACTGATTGCTATCGGTAATATGCGATGAATGTAGACAACCACAGCTTGATGTAGACATTATCTCATCCTAGAAAATGTAATTATTAATTTCTGATTATATTGGCTGAATCAGCCAGTCTGAAGATATTATGAAAGTGTGGAACTGCCTCGCTCTATGAAAGGTGGTGTAGCCATAATGAAGGACAATCAAGTTGATCTTGTAATTATTATTTGTATGTTCTGGTCCGTGTTTCACACAAAAGGAAACAAGAGAGAAGTGGAAAGTGGTCTTTTTATTGATAAACGCGTACGACGACGTCACTAGATGTAATATTAAATTAGTAGCTACGATTAGTTAGCACTGGGTGTCTACTAGATACAGTGAGCTTGTGTTTGATGTTTGGTGTACCAACACTGCTAATAACTATATCGGGCCACAGAACAAGAGAAATTAGTCTGTTAAAAAGTAAATTAATAGGAAAGAATATACCATCTATTAGTAGGTAATGGAGACGAAAGAGTAAACTTTCAATTTGGTTAAAGTAATATCAATGATTAGACAGTTGTAGTAGTATGGTATAAGTAGTACTTATAGTATAATAGTAGTTGTTTCTCTTTTTTTAAAGAATTCTATAGTTAGGTGCTGGTGCTTTCAGTATAAAATTAGTAAATCAAGAGCTAGTTTTTATCGGAATAAAAGTTATTTATGCAAATTGAGAGGTAATTTAACGTGTACACCAGAAAAATAATATAGGTACTAGTTAAATGTGGTGCTTAGTTTTAGGTTCATAAATAAATGTAGTGTTTAGAAATGGAATGAATGATTGCCAGTGTAGAGACTAGACTAACTGAATTTATAATAAAAGAAGTACTTCATACCTTTATTGATATGAAATACTGTCAAGTTACTGTACTCAAACCTAAGATCACTTTGTAATGGAAGGTGCCAGAAATTTCGCAGAAAGTGTTTGCTTACTGCCTTCCTTTTTGTTCAATGACCGAGAAGTTGTTACCTAAGTCATGTTTTCAAACTTCTTGGGATGGTTGATGCGTCCAGTGATCATCCAGAGTAGCAGCTGATTACTGTATGGTTGAGATGATTGAGTTTGAAAACCAGTGTCTTGAGATATTTTTAGTTTTTTTTAGAATTTTACCTTTGTAAAGTGGTATTGTTATTACTATGATCAATTATTCAGTTTTGTACATCAAATTTCCAAAAATAATTTCGATTTTATAATTGTACCATATTACTTTCTAGATTTGGTCTATATAATTACTCTTGGGACTTTATCTGTATATCATATCACTCTGTGGACTTGGTCTGTATATCATATCACTCTGTAGACTTGGTCTGTATATCATATTACTCTGTGGACTTGGTCTGTATATCATATCACTCTTTGTGGACTTGGTCTGTATGTCATATCACTCTTTGTGGACTTGGTCTGTATATCATATCACTCTTTGTGGACTTGGTCTGTATATCATATCACTCTTTGTAGACTTGGTCTATATATCATATCACTCTGTGGACTTGGTCTGTATATCATATCACTCTCTGTGGACTTGGTCTCTATGTCATATTACTCAGTCTGGATTTTTTTGGTATATGCAACTTAGTCTGTTATAGATGCTTATTGAATGCTTTCATTTATTCTTAATATTTTTACCATGTCACATTAGTTAACCCTCCCATTTATCTCCAAAAATAGAAGAAAATAAATGTACGATATATTATTTTAAAATGATCTCTGTAGATAGGTTAATGTCTTGTGTTAATCACATTGTCGTTTGGATGTGTTATTTGGAATTAAGCAACTAGTACTATGTAAGCGATTTGATAGAAATAGTGTTGTTCTTTTCAATTATAAGTGACAGCCAGAGATATGTAACTGCTTATCTTAGTGAAAAATTATCAACACTAATAAACTACGGAAACAGGTAGAAATACACTAGGATATCTAAGTATATCTATCTACCTAAAATGGGCGCTGTTAGATTAGCTTTATTATACTCGTATAAAACCGCTATATATGCATGTTTGTAGAAATGAAAAAATACACGTAATTAGTTTGGGACGAGAAATAGCCAAGAAAAGATTCACTGTGGAAGACAAGATTGAAAGATTGTGTGAGTTGTGCAGAATTCTCTTTTTGTATCGTGACAAACTTACTTAATGCCTCAGTCGTTGATCTGGGATCGACTGATACAGCACAAGTTGTACAATAAACCTCATACACTGATATGGATGTGCATCGGGTCTATAGAGTTTGCTGGTTTAAATGCTGATTAGAAAATGTCCTAAATTACGTCCATTTCATGTAAATTTGCAATGTGCATGTAGAAAACATAGATTCTACTAAGAAAGCAAGCAAACAAGGAAATGCACACACATGCATCATTATATAATATAGGTACCCATCTACTGCTAGAATCGGAATGCTACTAAATAGTTGGGGAAATTACTGGATTGAATATTATGACGGCCAGTGAAGTGAAGTGTGCTGATAAAGGAGATGACGAAATGAAGAAGGCAAGTATGTAGTAAAAGATGTTGACAATATTAGGTCAGTGTCCTCCTTCTCGACAATGAATATTGGTGACTCGACTTATCGTAGATTAAGCCTTATTTGTTGGGCTAATGTGGAGTGAATGGGACATTACCATGTTTACTATTTATATTCCTTTTGTAGCTAGTAATTCTTTTCATGTGATTTTATAAGTTGCAGTTTAGTTACCTTTATACTTAGTTGAGTAACAATGACATGGCGGATACAGTGGAGGTTAGCCAGTTAACTCGATTTTGGTTATCTCGTGTGTCTGAGTCAAAAGTAAAATTTAGCTAGGAGGTATTCTGTGAAAATGAGCAAATGCATGTGAGTCAGACAAAGACAGGAGTTGGGAAGTTGTATAAAAAATGAAAAATGTATTTAATTTGATTCTAGCTATTTGTTTATCGAACACACGATATTAATAAATAATAAACACTTCATTAATGTTGGATTTCTTTGCTGATTTTATTTCACTTGTATGATCATAATATATACAAGTGAAATAACATTTGGCATGTATGGTTTTGATCTTATTGTTTTGTTACGATTAGTTTGGTATTAGGAACGTGCAAAATCATACATGCTAATACTCATGTGCCTGTTTTCAACAGAAGGTGACATTATTATTTAGATAATACAATATTTTAAAACATGATTGATTATGGGGAGCAGGGCGGGAATATCTAGATATACTTATTGTATTTTCTTTTTTGTTATGTTTTGCCGTCTATAAACATATTGCGGGACTTGACTTGTAGAACTAATTTGGTGTGCGACTCAGTAATTTGGTATTGTGTAGTTGTACAAATCGAAGCATTAAGCACAGGATTTTTATTTGACAATAAATAGACATGCACTTTATTTACTTAGACATTCCAATTTACTTGAAATAAGCTTGTATCTCATTTGGGAGAAAATGATATATCATGTGTAAAGAGTCACTTTACATGTAGCAAAATTCGTTGTGAATATTAAATAAGTGGTTTTGTAGCTGTATGTAATATGAATGATTGTGTACTATGATTTGTCGTCCAGTTGCCATATTTGAGATGTGTCAGCTGTGCCTAACTAACTTGGAATCAATTGGATTAGCGTTATTTGTGGTGCCACATAATTGCTGTAGTTTAGTGGAGTCAAGTTAAGTTTTGAGGCGGTAGGTGTAATCATTTACAAATAGTTTATGCTGTAGGTATTGTTTGATTAGCAACATGTACTCCTTTGTGTAGATAGATCTAAAAGCAGATTGTCTTGTTATGCCTTCTAGCTCGCTTGTGTAATAATAGTTAGTCAATTGGGGGGAAATCAGTTAGTGTTTATTAGACAATAAAATGTGTATTATATTGATTGACCCGTGGTTTTTTTATCGTTACAAATTCTAATTATTTTATTATCGACACGACACGTAGTCTTAATTTCGTATAGCCATGGTAGTTTTTATATTCAATGATTTTTAATGCTAGACTTTTAAACAAAAAAATAATGAATCATTGAAATTAATATTTATCAAGCTTCTACCTACCTACTTAGTTTACGAATAAGTGAATTAAAAAATAGAAACGGTTTTCGTTCTGTTTTTTCATCAGCCTTTCATATGTTTGTTTTAAATTGATCTCTTTGCCATCTATTTTCCTTCAGAATGTAATTGATTCTTGTTAAATGGGAGAAAAGACGAAAGCAATCCACTCAATCAAGCCAACTAAGAAACTGTAGCTTGTGTTATGTTTGAGGCAAATCATGAGCTTTATCTAAATTTATGTAATATTTCTTAGTGCGCCATTTCATGCCTTACCAATATATAATACCTCTGACTCCAAATAAATAAAAGGATGGATGTAAGATTTTGGTTAACTTTCATTTTGGAGATCTGCCAACACTTATTGCGAAAACAATTGCTGACTTGTGTTTGAGACAATTCTAACTAAAGATACCGTGTAGAAGAAGACGAGAGAGTCTGATCGACGGAAGTCGTTACTGATCGTCGACTTGCCAACAATCAATAGGTGCATAGTCATGAAAGAGAAAAAGCAAAATCAATCCACTCGACATATAGCCAGTAGATATGGAAGTGAAGATATATCTATCAAAAATATACATCATATTATACCTATATACATGCATATCCAATCTGGTATACTAATTCTACAATAAATTGACTTACTCTCTTTATGTCGTGCGATCCAATTTAACTTTCTAGTTTTCTTTTTTTACAATAGGTAGATATCATTCTAATCTTCCATATCTTTTCTGTTTTGAAGATTTGAACAAACTACTTTTTTTCTTTGCTGACCCTAATCAAGAAATATCCGCTCAGTAGTATTATTACGCCTGTACAGCTGTAAATAATGCCCCACACATTCCTAGCTATAAAAATTGGTCAGATGAACATTTCTTTTGATTTTCTCGGCGCAGTTGTGGATCAGCAATAAATAGGTTACAGAACTATCTGTTTTCTTTTGCATTTTTTGTTGCTTTTCAATAGGTTTCGTCATTTACAACATCGTTTGGGATTTCTTTTTTTAAATTTTTCTCTGGTTTTGTTGGTAAAAATTTAAGTCGATAAGCATGTCTTATGATGTAGTGAAAGTAAGACGTTTGAGTGTTTAGTTACGTTGACTTGTGTTCATACACAATAACAGAATGTTTCCAGTTTGCCTAGCTAGTCTTACAAGCCATCGTAGTACGATCAATTATGCTACTTGAGTACCTACCCGTAAATTGCTTTGTTTTTTATTTTACACAAAATTTTCTGATTTACTCTCTTCGAAATAATTATCAACGCTAGTTTTTTTCCCAATTAACTGATTTTGTTTTGGTTGGTTGGTTTTAATTTGTACTTGTAGAATATCCAGTCTGTGACTTCTACTTTTCTATTGTTTTGCGTTTTCACAACTATAGATACGATTAATATTCGCAAACCTATTTTGTGGCGGGGGAGGGACGAGGAAATAGATTAAACTACAAACAGTGTGTTCACCTGTACAAGAGTATTTTAAGTAGGGACATTGTTAATCGATCAGACACTATTTTAGATGTTTTATCCAAGTACTCATGAGTCGTTTTCCTTACTACATATTGGTGGAGAAATACAAAAAAAAATGTTTTATAACGAATTTGTCTGATTTTAGTGCAATTGTAATTAATTTTTCAGCATTCTATGCCCGAAATGCACGCAAATTCAGGCTACGCAACAGTTGGCAATGGCATCAGGTTGGCTATGAGTGCGGCAGACCGCATGTCTCCAGCTGCTGT